>JACXGJ010016774.1:0-11877 GCA_016801105.1 Esox niger
TCAGTGTCAGTTCTACCCCACTCCAGTCAGTGTCAGTTCTACCCCACTCCAGTCAGTGTCAGTTCTACCCCACTCCAGTCAGTGTCAGTTCTACCCCACTCCAGTCAGTGTCAGTTCTACCCCACTCCAGTCAGTGTCAGTTCTACCCCACTCCAGTCAGTGTCAGTTCTACCCCACTCCAGTCAGTGTCAGTTCTACCTAACTCCAGTCAGTGTCAGTTCTACCCAACTCCAGTCAGTGTCAGTTCTACCCAACTCCAGTCAGTATCAGTTTTCGTGATTGTTCATGCCTGTATGGTCTCCTGAATCTGTATGTGTAGTCACTTTCAGTCACTACCTGCGTTGGTTCATGTCTTCCTCTCCTCTCGGGTTCTTCCCGGGTCCCCAGCTGTGGCGTCGGAATGAGGACAGTGACCGGACCCTGGGAGTGGGTTCCGCTGAGGAATCTGGAACCAGCCGTGGAACGTCCGTCAGCCTGTCCTGGGCTTCCTCCTCCGTCTCTCCTCCTCCCACTCTGGCCCCTGGTTTGTGACCCTCTACAGCACTCCAGCCGCTCCCCTGGCCCCGCCTCCCCTGGCCCCGCCTCCCCTGGCCCCGCCTCCCCTGGCCCCGCCTCCGGCTCAAGCAGCTCTCTGGGCTGGAACTAGTGGGATCACCGCTGGCTGTGTCCTCTGCAGAGGAGCGGGACACTGACAGCTCACTGGTGCTGTCCCCCGTCACTGTGTCATCTCCCTGGCAACAGAGTGTGGTTGTTGAGTGCCCGTCTCATATCTGACCACTATGTAAACAAACTATCTGATTGGATCCTTCACATATCCACACATGGGCTTTCCTGTCACTGCTATGAGGGTTGCTAATTTTCTAATTTTCCCCTTCTGATGCCCAGTGCCCTCAACCTCAACATAACCTCAACACAACCTTAGCAGAACCGAGCCGCCCTTCCTGGACAACCTACCTCTGACCTAAAAGGAAAAAACAAATAACCCAAAATCTACACTGTGGGTGGGTGTGTGTGTGTGTGTGTACACAGATGGTGATTCTGTAACTGAGTATGCTGACGGTGAGGGCCTTCAAACAAACTGGCCAAACCACAACCAGACCAGAGGAGTCATCCAGCTATCTGACTGTGAATAAAGACCACTGAATCTCATTTACAGAACTGAGATGAACCTCAATCCACTAAACTAGCACTTTTCAGTCACACTCTCGACAGTCCTTATAACATGGCCAATACATTTCCATTCACTTACTATTAATGGGAAATACAATTTGTCGTAAATTACCATTATATAAAAGTACAGGCATATCTGAAGCCGCTTTACCTTGCCGAAGACGCTGTCCTCTCCTGTACTGAAGAAACTCTCAGAGTCGCTGCCTGACGCTCGGTGGAGGGTTGAGCTGGCGCCAATTCCCTGACAGTCTGAAACCACACATCACACCACGACATCACGTCACAATCAGGGCTTCCTGAACCGGCCCACGGGGCAGTGGTCAAAATAAGGGTAGGCCGCCAGTTGGGACGCACACTCCACGACTGAAAAGGACGTTGTAGTATAACCTTCGAAAGAGGAACCTCTAACCACTGACACACACTGAACCCACGACAGGATGACATCATCACCTGAGATGTCGCATGCATGTTCTGCATGTTATAAAGCACAAGTCTGAGCTTTATTGGTCTTTCCGTCATGACCTGTTGAAGCCTGTCCGTCTCTGCCTGGCGCTAGTGAGGCTCGTTCCCAGACACTCCTGCCCAAACTGGTGGATGGCCTGATGGCCACTTGCTTCAGAGGAGGCCTTTGTAGCCATATTTACATAATAAAGGACCGAAATATCACATTGCAATAAGGATTCAGATGTTTTTTTATGAGAATCACAGTTTCTACAGCTTCGTTAGAGTCAACCTGGAGGAAATTCATTTAATCCATTTCAACAAAATGTAATAAATGTGAAGAGATCTGAACAATTTTGGAATGTATTGTTGCTATGCATAACAGTTGAAATGGGCTGATTGTCAATTCAGAGCTAAATTAGCATTGTATTAGCCTTGCTATAGCACAGGTTCCCTCCCAAAGTCCAACGCCAGGTCACCAAGTTAACGTTTTCGCAGACAGATTTAGAAATATCATTAGTCTCCTGTCCCAGTATCATAGAGATCAAACATTTTTAAGAGGGTAGTCTTTCAACATTTTTGGGTCACTTATATCTAGGTTGGATTGCATTCTCACGTGACATAAACCAAGCCAGTGTTTCACTTAACACTGCTGGTCTTGGTCAAGCGAGGTGGTCTTTTCACCTTCCCATACAGACCTGACTAAGGGGGAAAACACCAGGATTTGATTTAACAAAATGCAACAAGCTAGGCTGGAACGCTAGGATGGAAGGCCAGGCTGGAAGGCCAGGCTGGAAGGCCAGGCTGGAAGACAAGACAATGAGAGTTGACTCAAGTAGAGTGCTTGTGAAAGTCACTTTACCTTCAGCAGCTGGTTGTTAGTTTGTGTGGTTGTTAGTTTGTGTGGTTGTTAGTTGGTGTGGTTGTTAGTTGGTGTGGTTGTTAGTTGGTGTGGATGTTTGGGTTTTGTGCCTGTAAGAGATGACAGGTGAGATTGTGGGTGTTGACAATTTAAAGAAAACTTTGTTATTTAGCACTGAAATGTTTCAATGGGCATTTAGTTCCAAAGTACAATATTTGGTCACTCTTTCGGAGAGATAAACTAATTGATGAAGGATGCTTGTCTTTGTATTTGATAACCACATACATATAGTCCACGATTGGCTATGCTGTCCAAAGTCGAGCTATAATCTAAACTAACCTAAAATATAGGAGAGTAGCAGAAGAACAAGTATATTGCCAAGGACAGTTTAGGTATGTGTGTATGATTTTGAGGCATCTGTCAAAGCTCACACAACCCTGCAATATTTCGGTCACAGCTGTCAATTGGAAAAGTCTGAGGAAAGATTCAGTACTAGCCTGTTTGCTATATAGAATCAGTGCAGACAGTCTGGATCAGTGTTAGACAGTCTGGATCAGTATTAGACAGTCTGGATCAGGGTTAGACAGTCTGGATCAGTGTTATATCAGTGTAAGACAGTTTCTATCAGTGTTAGACAGTCTGGATCAGTGTTAGACAATCTGGATCAGTGTTAGACAATCTGGATCAGTGTTAGACAGTCTGGATCAGTGTTAGACAGTCTGGATCAGTGTTAGACAGTCTGGATCAGTGTTATATCAGTGTAAGACAGTTTATATCAGTTTTAGAAAGTTGGCCTGGATCAGTTTTAGACAGTCTGGATCAGTGTTAGACAGTATGGATCAGTTTTTGACAGTTGGTCCGGATCAGTTTTATTTTTAGAGTCTGGATCAGAAACAGACCAACTGTGCTAAACAGGAGTGCTACATGGTTGGACCAGGAGTTTGTACCTGGGGTGCTACAGATTCAATAAAGCTCTTTGTTTTTCTGTCAAATCCTCCAGTTGTCTGTTTATTACTATGTTTTAACTCCCTGAAGCAGATCACAGGATGAAACCTGACTGAGAGAAGGCCCTGTCCTCTGGGACTGTAGTGTTGGTTCATAAGTGACAGTGATGGTAACTATTTGTCTGCACAGCTCCACTCTATCAATCATTTTACAGGTACATCATCAAGAAAGGCTTCACAGTGTTTCCAACATTGCTATGGAGAAAGACAGGTTTGTGTCGTCAATGACACGGGGCCCATTTATTTACTTCCTAACCGTGAAATTAAAATATCACTTCTCTATTATAGGTATTAAGCTAAATAGCTGCCAATAGCCAAACGTAACTACGAGGATTATCAAACAAATGCCTACGTAAATAGGCAGCGATCTCGTCGCTTTATTTAAACCACGCTAACGTTACAGTACAGTATGACTGAAGCTTGATCAGGCACTTTGAGTGGCATACTCCCAACCAACTGTAAAAAAAATATTTCATACAAATCACTGGCTAGTTTGAATTGCAAAACTGGGGATGTTTTCCATCAGTATTTATTCATGTAGTAGTAGTAAAATTACTCTGCCTCGTCTCAAGCTAACTGAAAAAGATATTTTTGTAGTTTATCGCTCTCAAAAAAACTGATTATGCCTTGTCAATCTCAGGTATTTATAGTACAAAGCATAAACAATGATTTTTAATGCAGTAGCTCAAAAGACACCTGCCCCTATTGGGTTTCATCGCCATGGCTTTGTAGCTTCAACCAAGTGGTAAATGGACTATTTATAATTGGACTTGTTTGCAAGCACATCAAATGTCAGACATCTAATCGGTAAAAGGGAGAATAGATCATTATATTCAAATATCATTTCAGCCATGTAACGCGGCGCCTGAGATTGATGCATTTCAGAGAGCCAGTCTCTTATTCACCCGTTTAGAGCAAGATGAAATGGAGGCCAGGGCAGCAACATTTGAACCTTCAAACACGTCTTGCTCCATTCCAACAAGTAGAAGTTTGCTGTATCTTTCACCCCTGTGCATTAAGACATAGCATGCCTGGAAAATACAAAATGCCTTTAAAAAGACATTGAGAAAATAATTTTGTCTTCCAGTCGATATAAGGACATAATATCCTCAGCCTGATGTAAAGATGCCATTATGTGAGTCTAGACATCTAGCACATAGAGCCAACACTATAGTCCCTCCATTTTTATCATGTTTTTATTCTAATCAAAGTTGACTGGTGGCACACACAGACGAGCTAGCGCTATAGCGGATCCAACAGCTAACACTATGAAAGCCCTACCTGGTTAAACAATCACCCACATAGGTATCACAGCAACACAATCACATTTACAATCACATTTGTCAACGGTCTTGCTCGGGGACAGAGGGTTTTTTCAAGGTTGTACTACTCCACTGCTGTGGACCAGCAGGGTACCATGGCACCACATTATTCTTACCTGTCAGGGTTGGTACCAGGCATAAGCAACACAAGCAGTAGTTTAGGGCCCCCAACCTCTAGGGGAGATTTTTTGCTTAGGGTCCACAAACGGCGAGACCCGGCCCTGTTACCTGTGGAAACGGCCTCTGTCTCCCTGTTGTCAGGGGAGGAGTGGATCTGTGTGTGGGTCAGAGAACTGCAAGGCTCTGGGAGGACAGCCTCTGTCTCTCGTCGGATCTAAAGACAAGAAGAGGAAAAACAGGAAGACAACGCTCAGTCATGTGACAGCCGTCTAGGGTGCTTCCGGAAAGGCCCCTGCAACGTACATTTGTAGGTTGAACAAGAAACTGTGCCATTTGGAACTTGACTGTCATTATGATGCATTGAAAGAAGCTTGTTACACACGTGAATAATGAGGCAGGGGAGGCAGTAATATATCATGAAATGCGTTGTTCGGCCTGCCAACCTGTTTTCCTGCCACTCTGCTTTCCTGCCAACCTGTTGACCTGCCACCCCGTTCACCTGCCATCCTGTTCACCTGCCACCCTGTTCACCTGCCATCCTGTTCACCTGCCACCCTGCTTTCCTGCCAACCTGTTCACCTGCCACCCTGTTTACCTGCCATCCTGTTCACCTGCCATCCTGTTCTCCTGCCACCCTGCTTTCCTGCCACCCTGTTGACCTGCCACCCTGTTCACCTGCCACCCTGTTCACCTGCCACCCTGCTCACCTGCCATCCTGCTCACCTGCCACCCTGTTCACCTGCCACCCTGTTCACCTGCCATCCTGTTCACCTGCCACCCTGTTCAACTGCCACCCTGTTCACATGCCACCCTGGGACTGAACTCATGATACAGCACTGACTTGCATGCCTAATTGCTTTCATGAAATGTCACAAACAAAGTAAAACAATAAATACTGTGCATTTGCCTTCATGAAACAGATTTTATTCATTAAGACAAACTGCAAACTTCATCTAACTCAGTCAAGTGAAACACGCAGCTAGAATGGCAGTTATAAGCTGTATTTCCATTTTTCTCTATTTTTGGTGAGAATTTTTTAAACATATATTTGATGTGTCATTTTGCATCGAAAAAATATTTATTTTTTGGATATCAAACAAGAAACTAATCTTTGGAGTTTTTGCTGGCACACCAATAGAATTAGACCGTTGTTATTTGTTTAAACTGGAGCACCCAAAAAAATTCCAGTCTAGAAACAAGGAGAAATGATAAGCAAGTAAATGAGCTGATTCAGACAGCAACATTTACATAATGACAATCTCATGGTTGTCGGTGATCAACATCACAGAGTTGTTAGCAGACATACTTTAGGTATGACTCTGATGGCCAATACAACAGACAGTGAAACAGGCAGAGAGAGAGAGGAACAGACAGAGATCGACAGAGACCAGGAAAGAAACAGAGACAGAGAGAAACAGGGACAGAGAGTGAAACAGAGTCAGAGAGAAACAGAGACAGAGAAACAGAGATAGAGGGAAAACAGAGACAGAGCGAGTGAAACAAAGCGAGTGAAACAGAGACAGAGCAAGTGAAACAGAGACAGAGAGAGAAACAGACACAGAGGGAAAACAGAGAGAGTGAGAGCTCTGTGGTTGGACAAGCCATCAATGTGTCTCTAACACCCAGACACAGGCTAGATGTCAACATAGAGAATGATCGATAAGCGCATAGCAGAGCAGTGTTTTAAAAGCACTTCTTCATGTATTGGCACCGTGCTGTTTGTTCCTTTCCCTTTTCTTATGTTCTTATGTTTTCATTTCATTTGTGTTTTCCACCATTTTCTTTCTTTGAAAATGCACAGAGGACACAAAAACATTTAAATCCATTCTCAATGTGACTCCCTGAATAAATTAACAACCAGTTTGGAACTGAAAGTTAACATTAAATTCTTAAGGGGTACCCTAAAATGGGGGGACTATGTAAAAAATGCACAGTCATTTTATAGTGGCTTATAAGATATGGATTAAAATGCCCTACATTTGTTTCACTTTTATTTCTGTTGATAATTTTGGTAGAGAACTTTCGTTGTTAGTAATGAGCGGCAAACAATTGGAGTGAACTACCATGCTCAGGAAGGAAATCGGTTTTCCTTCCACCATACCACTTTGGGGATTTGGCCTTTCGGTTACTGGTCAGATTCTATAAATCTGTACTACTGTGATGATGATAAAGCTGACAGTCTGCACTTTAAACCCATTGTCACTGCATCATTTCAGACAGAAAGTTCTGGAAACCAGAGTCATTATCCAGTAATGTGCACAGTCTCTGAAAGTATTTCTTCCTACTCATCCCAGCAGAGGGAGGGGCCTGGCTGGGGGAGGGGCCTGGCTGGGGGAGGGGCCTGAAAGAGGGAGGGGCCTGCCAGCGCATTTTAAGAAAACATGCTAGTGATAGTATGACATTGACACATAACAATCTGAACCCACCAAGTTTTGCACGAACAGTTTTGCACCAACTACTTTTTCCCCATCTCTTTGCCCCTATCGCTGTCATACACTTTCTCACTCGCTCTGCTGACAGAAACCTGGCACCAGGTTCTGTCAGCAGAGGTCTGAAAGCATAAATGGAGAACTCAATGATGATCTGAAAAGGGAAAGAATGCCAGTCATTTTGGTCCGAAGCAGAACATAAACGAAGTCCCAATAAAAACACATATGGTTTAAAAATACAATCCTGAGAGATGAAGCTTAGGATGTGTGCCAAATGACACCATACATCCTTCTATGTACACTATATAGAGAAGAGTGGTCTAAATGGAATATGGGGTGTAGGACATGGGGTACAGGGCTGGGGTGTAGGGCATGGGGTACAGGGCTGGGGTGTAGGGCATGGGGTACAGGGCTGGGTTGTAGGGCATGGGGTACAGGGCTGGGTGTAGGGCATGGGGTATGGGGCAGGGGTAGGATGTGTTATAAGGATGTGAAAGGCTATGCTATGAAGTCACCTGGCTCTGGGCCCATTTCCCTCTCTGCCACCAGATCCAGGCATAGAGCCAAAGGAAACCGTAAGTTAGGAGAGTGAAGAGGACCTGCCTCTTCCAGAGCTGTACAACCTCTTGTCCATACTCTATAACCTCTTGTCCATACTCTATAACCTCTTGTCCATACTCTATAACCTCTTGTCCATACTCTATAACCTCTTGTCCATACTCTATAACCTCTCGCCCGACCTATCTCTGTCCCAATGATTCGCCGTCTCCCTCCACGCCTCCCTCCAAGTCTCCTTCTGCGTCTCCCTCTGCCTCTCCCTCTGCGTCTCCCTCTGCGTCTCCCTCTGCGTCTCCCTCTGCGTCTCCCTCTACGTCTCCCTCTACGTCTCCCTCTACGTCTCCTTATACGTCTCCTTCTACGTCTCCCTCTACGTCTCCCTCTACGTCTCCCTCTACGTCTCTACGGCTGTTCAGTGTTGAACCAGTAGAAGACATTTCAGGCTAAATCTTAGTGCTGTTCAGTGTTGAACCAGTAGAAGACATTGTGCAGTTAGTACTGTCAATATAGTACCAGCAGACATTGCCATGACAACACTTAGGTGTCAGTATGTAACGTGAAGAAGCAGTCTCCCATATTGCATAATGTCAGAACTGTTATGATCACAAAGTGGCCCGATGCACATATAGATTCAGTTTACCACTGTGGACATTTGTAGGTTGTCTGACGGATGATTTTTAACCCAGATGACCACTTCAAATACAGTCATTTCACCTCTCGATACATCTCATTCCTAGCCTGGGTCCCAAGTCACATCTCGATACATCTCATTCCTAGCCTGGGTCCCAAGTCACATCTCGATACATCTCATTCCTAGCCTGGGTCACAAGACACATCTCGATACATCTCATTCCTAGCCTGGGTCCCAAGTCACCTCTCAATACTTCAGCACTGTAATTGTAGACACTCGCTGTGGGTATTTTGGGGAGTGCATCCAATACCACTGACTTGGCCCAAGTCAACCAACGTAGCTCAGGAATGGGACGAACAGAAAAGAATTGCTACAAATCTAAAAGTAATTGTGGAATTAGGTCTCACGTGACGAAAATGGAAATAGCCTGTTACAAAATGGTTATGCAACACAAAGTTCCCAAAGAGACAGACTTTGCTGTGTATTTCATGTGAATCTGTCCAGTGGCACATGCTTTACTTAAGTGATGAAAATAATGCAGTGGGAGGTAACAGTTACCATTGTAATAATCACACTGTCAACTACATTTACTACAGTTTTGTAATAACCACACTATAGACTACAGTTACTATTGTAATAATCACATTCACCAACAGTTACTATTGTAATAATCAAACTGTCAAATAAATTTACTACAGTATTGTAACAATCACACTTAACTATAGTTACTAGTGTAATAATCAAACTCAAGTACAGTTACTACTGTAATAATCAAATTGTCAGCTACATTTACTACAGTATTGTAATAATCACACTGTCAACTAGTTACTATTGTAATAATCACACTCAACTACATCTACTTTTGTAATAACCACACTGTCAACTTCAATTGCTATTGTAATATTAATCTCACTGAAAACTACAGTTTCTATTGTAAAAATCGCACTCAACTACGGCTGCTATTCTAATAATTACACCGTCAACTACAGATACTAATGTAATAATCACACTCAACTACAGCTACTATTGTAACAATCATACTGTTACTACAGTTAAAATTGTAACAATTACACTGTCAACAACATTTACAATTATAATTAGCACATTGTCACCTACAGCAATTATTGTAATAATCACACTGTAAACTACAGTAAATATTCAAATAACCACACTGCAAAATACAGCAACTAACATTAACACCCCAACACTAGCAGCATCGCATGGATGAAAATGTAACTTTTTAAGTTATGCATATTACCACAGAAATTAAATCAACAATACTTGATAAAGACAGGTGTGTTCAAATCAATGCACAAATATTTGACTGGGATCCAACCCAACAGCAAAGAGGCAAATGTTCCGTACCTTAATCAAAACCACATCCGCTGCTCTGAACCCCTTGGTACATAAACAACACCTCCTCCTGTGTCACTCGTACATCTCTCTCCCAAACGGAGGTGCCAATACCCTGCAGAACATTACAATCCAACATGGAAAACTCACACGAGAGTTGAGCCCTCTATGAGGCTGGAAAACTTGAGGGCGAAGTACTAATCTATCACATCTGTGGTGAATCAAGTACCAACCTCTCTCAGAGGCTCCACCCCATTTCCACCCTCCCACCTTTTCCCTGATTCTCCCCTTTATTACGTCCATCCCACTCCCAATTCACTGGTTTCTGTAACTCTATTCCAGCTTTATCAATCTTTCACAGTCATTTCGGACTGTGTGAACCACATCAGGGAGCCCGTTTCCAAGTAGCAACAGGAAATCCATCCCGGGAAGCAGAAACAGAGAGATAACAGTGACAGCCTCAGCCTGACCCAGGTGGGGGAATGTAACAGCACCAGCACTTTTCACAGCCCAAAGGAAAACCTCATCTCCAGGTTTTACTGAAAGCAGGCTGGTCACTGAAACTTTCCAGGAAAACCATAAAGACTTAGAAACAATGTTCTCAAAAAGAACGTTCTCTTCACATTATCAAAATGACCAGAACTAATCTGTAGCTTCTAATCTAAAAACACAATAAAGCAATGCCCTGTTGTACCTCATGTTGAGGCGAAAAATACAGCATCATCCCCTCCTCCGTGTTCTCCTCAGACTAGAGATGACAAGGCTTTGTCCCGTAGCGGGTAGCGGAATAGACAATGAAGTTTTCTCAAGACCATTAAAATACCTCCAGGACTAGTATTTCAGCCTGGTCGGCTAAAGGGACATCATCGTCAGGTCGGTTGAACTCACTCGTCAACAAACAGAGAAGACCAGTTTTCTCAGATGTCATCATAGCACTCAAACCCCAATGACCCAAGTCTCAGAACATTGCAAACACACCGGTTCTTGTACTGTGAGTGTGGGATCTGGGTAAAATGCAGGTGAAAACGGTAAAATACAAAAAGCCATAAAATGTTACTGTTTTGTACATAATATTCAATATGTTTTTGGAAATTGAATTTGACAAATGACGTAATTATCTTATCAAAGAGACAAGGTTGGACTGGACAATATTTCCAAGATCTGGGTTCACAGGAGTGCACTCTATTGTTGAGGAAGGAGGAGTTTCCCACAGGAAGGCGGTATTCCCAAGGCGTATCCTGTATTGCAGCAGACTTCCAGAGCCACTTCGCAAACAGGGGACGCACCTTCCACGACATCAATTCCTACAATGAGTTCATCGGAAAAGGAACCATTCATACCAGAGAAAACATCTGTTGGAGGAGGTATTAGGTATGTAGGGTTGTTAAGAACTCACCATGGAGGAATCGGCATCTCCCTGGTGGTCCAGCATGACTTCTGTTGTTGCCGGGATGTTGAGGTCTGTAGAACAACACAGCACAGTCAACCCGAAAAGAACATGGGAGACCCAAACAGTCAGAACACAGCACAGTCAACCCAAAAAGAACATGGGAGACCCAAACAGTCAGAACACAGCACAGTCAACCCGTAAAGAACATGGGACACCCAAACAGTCAGAACACAGCACACAACAAATCAAAACCCTGTCTAGTACAAACAAATTCCCAGAATTCCTATGGAACCTTGTAGTCTTGCCAGATAATATTAAGATGTTTGGGTCATTTTAATATTCAGATAGAGATGTCCAAAGACCTTTTCTGACTGGAAAATATGACTGGAAAAGGGACTATACCATATCCCTAAAATATATTACTAGAAAAGGGCCTATACCATATCCCTAAAATATATTACTAGAAAAGGGCCTATCCCATATCTCTAAAATATATTACTAGAAAAGGGCCTATCCCATATCCCTAAAATATATTACAAGAAAAGGGCCTATCCCATATCCCTAAAATATATTACAAGAAAAGGGCCTATCCCATAT
>JACXGJ010016775.1:0-11926 GCA_016801105.1 Esox niger
GAAGCCAGGTGGGTGCAACCCTTCAAATCAGGGACCTATTTAGACCTGCGAAGCCAGGTGGGTGCAACCCTTCAAATCAGGGACCTATTTAGACCTGCGAAGCCAGGTGGGTGCAAGTAATGATGAGGCGGAACAGAAGAGCAGCAGGCTCCGGCCCTCGTAGGGTAGCATTGTGTGTACAGCATTGTGTTATCCTATTCAGTTACTCAGACTGTGAGGACAACATGGTGGAATGGAATCTATTTGAATGCAACTACGCTAGTGCTCTGAGCGACCCAGGCCAGGGGTTCACAGACACAGTCATCCGCACTGCAGTGTGTTCGAGTCACTGGGCTGATCTCCTCCCAGAGGTCAAATTCACACGCTGTACCTCGGGAGGAAGACACAGAGGAATACATATCCACGTTGTGTTGAGGGGGAGGTGGAGGCAGTTAGAGGAATTTAAAAGGCTTTCTCTCCGTGTGTTCTTCCCAGGCCCAGTGACAAGCCAAAACAGTGTGCAGTCTGAACGCAACTGATACTTAACAATGAAACACAATGACAATGGTCTCGGACACCAAACAACCAATGGGGTGGGGTCTTTGCCATATGCATGTGTACTTCTACGGTAAGGTCCAGATGTCCTCAAGTGTACAGCAATCCCCAGCAAATCACGACTAGGCAGGTCCGCATTTATCAATTGCATAGGTTCGATTTATAATGGAGGTTTGTGGTTATGGTAAGAAAACACAATGCGATGCCCAAAAAAAAATAGTAAAGTCTGTGTATCTGTGTTAGCATATACCACAAAACAAACTGAAAGGAAAATTGAGATTCCAATTGAATTAAAATGTTCTTTCCTTTGCTCAAAGGGACATTGGCCTGAAACCTGATCCTTGTATCATCCATGTTGGCAATGTTGAATGGAAACCAGCATTGCCAGTTCATTGAAGCTAAGGGTGGCCTTTTTTCCTGCTTGACCGCAATCTGCCAGGGCTCACCAAAGCCATATATCCCCCGGGACTCTCCTTCTCTGACAAAAGCCTCAATACCAGATAACATCACATTGTTGAACAGAAAGGGGAGATGATGGAGAAAAAGGGGAGATGGTGGAGAAAAAGGGAACATGATGGATGCGTTAATGGTTTTAAAGAGGAAAAAAAACATCTCTAGCTCATAGAATTACTCCGCTCCACTCATATAGTTGGAGTTACATTCCCAGTAACTATCGGACTTTGATATTACAAAGAAAGCGATGGTTGATCAAACTGCAATAAAACCTAGTAAGACACTGGACAGGGCGCCAAAGCAGAACTATTTGACCTGTCCACGTTACCCTGTCTCCTTAAGTCATTTTAAAGGTAGAAAGAGTCCTTTCGAAGTCTTTTATTTTGGGGAATTTGCCCTTCAGTGCGAGAACTTATGTACTCTGTATCTCCGTCATAACTCACCCACAGTGAAGACAAGCAGACAGACTTTAAGTCAAGCAGCACTAACCCAGGACAAAAATAAACTCAGCTGGAATTTGTCTGCTCTGAAAAAGGGCTGTTGTTCATGAATTATGGTATAACTTGTGAATAACAAAACTTTGAGTGAGAGGATAAATTTGGCCGCAAAGTGCAACAAAAAAAGACTGATATGATGAAACATCTCCGAAATGCGGGTTGCACTCTTTGTCAGTTAGTTTTCTTAATTCAAAGGTCAGTCTAGCTACAATCATTTTCCAACGAATGAAATCGGTCCATCTACCCAATGATCTGTAAATTACCAAGCAACATATTACAGACGTAGAGTGGAGCAGTGGTTCTAGACTGCAGCGGCTGTATGAAAATCATTTTATAATTTTTTAACATAACTTTAATAAACATATCTTACTTCTACCGGAATATGTTTGAGCTTGCAGATCGGTATCAGAATATAAATGTCATTAATGTATATACAACTGCGTATTTGGGACAAATGAATTCGAAATTTATTAAAACACGTCCAATATCACCAGACAGAGGCCACTCTAATACACAGCTGCCTGATATGGTAATTCCTTAACAATAACGGCCAACATCGGCCATACACATGCATGTCACTAAACTGAATAAGCAAACCCCAATTCAAAATACTGAAGACCAGTTGTACTGACGGCATTCTTTGATCAACCTGACAATCAGTTTGGTGATATCTATTGAGGCCGCGAATGCCTTTCAAACACATTCCGTAGTACCGACACTTGCGCACGTGCTGTAGAAATGTGGCATTGAGAAAGTAATATTTGATTTCATAAACCTTTGTCGGAGATCGTAAAACATCACGTTCAACAATTCATATTCGCAAAACCCGCAGTTAGGCTTCCTACACAGGCCATACTTTCGCTTAACGTCGTTGACAAGAGTAGCAAACCGACTTGAATGCAATGTGCAACAGATGGCAACGTTATGATAATCGCATTTCCGCTACAGTTAGATTGTCATCCCTATCTCTCAACTGACACCCGATAACAAAGTTTCAATTCTTAGCACAATTACAAAATTATAGAATAGCCTGCATTAAACCACCTGTCAGGTATTACTCACGTTCCAAGGACTTCTTTGAACTCGAATACCTTCTTAATATCATCGACATTCTTCTTCCAAGAGCCATCCCCCCCGGACTCTCCGTTCTCCCTCGCCATGTCGCCACCGGGGAAGACCGACGAGAAGATTAGCTATAACGTTTTACAAGGAATGTCGCCTCCTCGTGCTGACTCAGTGAGGAAGGACCTTCGTCTGGTGCAAAGAAAAGTCGGACTGAATATCACAAAGGGGTTTCTTCCTGATTCTCGCCCCGTTCTACCTTGCTTTGATCAACCCATCCACTGAGCCCACAAGGCAAAGGTGTCCTACAGCTAGTTACACGTAGATACCTACCTACAGGTTATCAGACTAGCCTAATCTCATTGACGTAACAGACTGAAATCTTATTCGACATCGTGTCCTTTGGTTTGCAACAATTTATTATAGCTCTCCGGATTCGCTTCAATGTTACTTGAGAGACTCCGGTTGGCCAGATCCGCAGGTTGGTGATCTGTTATTCTATTGAGTCACGCTGCCTTGCTGACCGCCCCTTTGGTTGTTATAGCAATAAGGCGTGGGATGTTGGGGATGCTGCTCTCAGTCTCCTCTCGTGCCTATGTAGCTGACAGTGTGCGTGCGGTTGAAGATGTGGGCTTGGTGAGGGAGCATGTGTTCGCATTGCAGCAAATTTGCAAACCATATGCAATTACAGTAATAAAACCATACAGACAACGAACTTCTGTTAAGTAATTATGGCAATAGCATACACCTGACAATGATGCCTGCCCAGATGTGCATTCAGTAGAACTGACAGATCCTTTATTCATGCCCCCAGCCAAATCATGAGGATGTTAAAAAGAAATCTGCTCTCTGAATACATGATGCGTTTACATTTGTCATTTAGCAGACACTCTTATCCAGAGTAACTTTCAGTTAGGATGTCTAGGCTACCAACTTAGCCCATCTTTAGAACAGACCTTGTTTAATAATCATCCAATCCTAATTACTCAGGCATGCAAGAATGTATATCCCCAAAGCAAAGGGACATTGCCATTGTCATTATCTGATGTGATTCTATCTAGGAAACCAATTACATTGGTTAATTAAAGTGAATGAAAATCTTAAGGATGTGAAAATGGTTGTCTGGTCAGTGACACTGTGTTAATGAAAAGGTAGAGGCTCTTCCATCCGTCTCCCTGGAGAAATTGACTAATCTGTGGCCAGACATGAATCTGAAATTAATTGCTGGAACTCACACCTGGGATCCCAAATCAACCCCTAGTTATCAAGCATTCCCGAGGTTCAAGCCCTATCTGAAATCAACCTCCAACTTTTACCATCCGAAAAACATGTAGGACTGAATCCGGTCTCCCAAAACAGCCTGAATTCTCTTTGCCGGCCTGAATTCCAAATGGGGGTCTAGCCCCAACACCCACACATAAATATCTGAGAGGATTAGACAAGTATCAACCAAGAGATAAGCAACACAGGAACTAGCAGTTCCATAAGAGTAAGACACAACCATTTGAAAACAGTTGA
Source organism: Esox niger (assembly GCA_016801105.1). Lineage (NCBI taxonomy): Eukaryota > Metazoa > Chordata > Actinopteri > Esociformes > Esocidae > Esox > Esox niger. Next base: position 4,065 of record JACXGJ010016775.1, read on the forward strand.
TTTGTTAGAAGACGGTGAGTTGCCATTCACTATGGCTTCATGAACAGCAGGAGCCCTTTAAAAGAAAATGCAGAGTAAAGACATTTGTTTCTTAAAATATCAGACAGATTTAATTCCATCAGTGTCCAGTAGTGCTCACTTCTGCATTTTAAAGCTAATCCATAAAGATAAAATCCACAACTAATAGTACATTCTGAAGATGATGAAAATGCAACTATCAGAAATAAAGTATACCAGAGATATTAGTGTTTTCTCAAATTAAAAATTAAATTAAATAGACCAATTATTCTACATAAACTAAAATGTTAAAATGTCAAAAGAAAAATTACGAACAGGATGGTAAAGCTGACATTAAAACTGTAGAAAAACAAAATAAGTGTTAACATAGAAAGAGCAGAAGAAAACCAAAGTCCTTCTGAATGACAACCTGAGACAATTCTCTAAGATGATAAACTAGATGATGAATACATATAGATCAAAGATATCACACCAGACTCTGATGTTTAGCCATATGATCAACAAAAAATCAGCGAACCCTACCATGATGCTGTAAACTTAAGTCTCTAAGGCATTGATTCAATCTGAACCATATTTTTCAGGTGCACTTTAAATGACTGGTTTGTCCCATTTCTCTGTCTAAAGATGAATGCACTGCTTGCTCCTGATTAGACGACCGCCTGCTTAATTACAAATACCTATTTTCGATTTGTTAGAAAAAAAATATTCTCAGGTGTAGAACTGTTTGTGCTTAGTGATTTCGCACTGTCAACGTTATGTTGCATTCTAGTTCTCCATTTCCTAATGCTAAACACATCCACACCACAGCATACAACCATCCTATCCCACACAGCTCAGGCCCTGAATCCCACCCACGCTGAAAGCAGCAGCCCTTAACAATTTTACAACATATGAACAAAGAGAATGACAAGCGAGACAGCCTAGACATCCAGACGGACATTCAGAGTCACGACAGTGAACAATTTAAACCAAGTCCCGTTTGGATTTCCTGTCAAGTCAGGCGGCGTCAGGCGGTTCATGTAGGTCCGTGTGGTGGTGCACGGAGGGAACATTCATTTTGAGTCCCGGGACCGGCCATCTTGTGGCAAAGCGTTCTAGTGACTTAGGAGAAGGTACCAGCGAGGACGTCCTCGTTCTGCTGCTGGTGGAGCATTCCAATGCCTACAGCCGGTGCGGGGAGAGCAGGCCGACTGACCAATCGGAGCTGTGGATGAGGTGTGGGAAGGAGGGGGCAAATGAAAATGGTTGATTTCCAATAATGTTTGATATTTAAACACCCAGCTGAGTACTGTATACGCTGTGCGTGTTTCATGTCACGGCCGTTAAAGGTGATCTACATATTGCCGTGAATCCAAATTAATTTGCCAGACCTCACTAAAACTGATCCCCTCCAAACAAACAAACTGTTGTACAGACATATCCGAGAGGCCCTTACCTTGCAGGCCAGCTGCTTCTCAAACCTGGGGGCCACGAATGTCCAGGGTCCCATGTTCTGGGGCTCCTCCTGGCTCCACACAAACTCTGTGATATGGAAGAAACGCAAGACAAAATACACACACTCACACTTGCTCTTGAAGATGACCAAATACAGTGCAGAAAATCACTGATAATTCTGTGCTGGATAAATGCAGTTGGCAGTAGGGACAGTTTGTCAGACCCAGTTTAAGTCTGGTACTGGAGTAACACTAACAAGCCAGATGGAGCATGCTCAAATCACCGTCACTGTTTAGTCAGAGTATTAAACTGGGTCCGGGAAACCAGCCAATAGTGTCTGTGCAAAACGCCGACGACCAGAGTGTGTCTAGCCAGGACAGGTTGTGGTCAGACCAGGAAGCGGCATCATATCAGTGTGCATGTGTGGAATGTATAGTTGTCCGGTCAGGGGTCACATACAGACGGGGCCAAGGGTCATGTACAGAAGCTTACCTTTGGCGTTTGTGTACTTATTGAACTCCAGCTGCAGGGCCTCCAGAGGGAAGGGACACAGCTCCTCCACCCGGACCAGGGCCGTGGTCTCACTGGCGCCTGACACCAACTCTCTCTGCTTCAACAGGGCATAGAAGTGCTTCCCTGAGCACAGCACCACCCGCTGGACACTGCAGGGAAAGCAAGAGGTGTCTCATCACGAACCACTGCTTTTCCAAAGGTGTTTCCTGATGTGTCCTGTTCCGGGCAGACCTTTACCTGGCTGCTGTGACGGAAGTGTCACCGATCACAGGCTTGAAGTGGGTTCCAGGAGCCATGTCAGCCAGGCTGGATGTTGCCCCCTACAGTCACAGACAGGAAATGCACACAACGGAGTCATAAAACATCTGGTTTTCATTTAGCAACAGAGGGGGGCTTTTATGATAACCGTGCAATCCTTTTAGTAGACCATCAATCACGACACAAAATTCATCATACAAAATGCCTCTCCCACAATAGACTGGGCTTTTCAATAGATTATTTAATAACCAAAAAAAAGCACACGAATGAAGAGCACGCTTCCGTTCTCACATGCAAATGTTCAATGAAGCATGTCTCCCCCCCGCCTTCTAAACAGCAAAAGGCCAGCGTAAATCAAATGAGTGGAGGAGAACTGTGTCCTCCCCTATCCACTCATGCCAAGATCAGCTCCAGACAATGTCAGGAGGTTAATTCCTTGTAACCCTACAGGAGTAGTTTCCATTACACATCACTCACAGAGAACCGGAGCAGCGTCTTGGGGCTGGCCACGATGAGAGGTTTGCGGAAGTTGCGTATCATCTGGCGCCTCAGCAGGTGGAAGTACTGCGCCGGGGTCGTGGGGTTAACCACGCCCATGTTGACGTCGTCGCCGTCCACCCCCTCCTCTTTACTGTCACACATCTGGGTGATGCGGGGGGAGGGGGGGGTGAGAAATCTAAGAAACACTTCAGAAACAAAACAGCCTAGCTGTCTTCATCCTCACCTGTAGGAACCTCTCGATGCGACAGGAGGAGTGTTCTGGACCTGCCCCATCGTAACCATGGGGAAGCAGGATCACCAAACCACACTGCAGCAACCACTTAGCCTCACCTGGGAAACAGATCCGTTTCAATCAACACCCAATCAAATCTGAACCAAAATCTTTGCGTCCCTGAGTGGTGACAATATACACACCATGCAGCCACGAACAAGACAGAACAGGGTTTGTTTATGTAGGCTATCGCACAGTGATGGAAACCCAAAGACAGCTAACAATGTGATGGCCAAACCGAGATATATTGTTAGGTGATGTCCCAAAGAAATAATACAAATATATCCATGTTACACTTGATTCACTGTGGTGGTGGTGTTGGTTAGTTGTTGACGGATCCAAGCTGAAGGCTCGGGAATGGGGGGGTAAAAACCAGCGTACGCCAGACTTCCTCCATGCATGACCAACTTCTTTACCCGCGCCTGACACCACACGCTTGACCCATAACCCAACTGACAGTCAATCAATCCAATGCATTTTATGAAGGCCTTTTTACATGGGCCGATGCATTGACAAGCACCCGGCCTCCAGTGGTGAGAAGTGACAGCCAAATTCACATGTTAGTTCTTAAAGGTACTAATGACTTCTGAAATGCTCTAGACGCATTTCTACATCCCCTGATAGAGCAGCCTTTTGACCTCACCTGCAACAGGGTAGTAAACACTGCTAAGTGTTATCTATAAAGAACATATGGAATGCCACTTAAGGCTATAAGGATGGTCTAGAAGGCTCTCATGTTCTCAATTAATGTGCTTAATGTTATAACTCAGACGTGAAGACGATAACTGGATTGGCCACATCGCCTCCCACACACTGCTCGTTCAGATCAAAAACCGTAATGGGACGGTTTATTAAAGATGGTGAACGGCCAAACTGACAATTCCTTTGTCCATAATTTCCTCAATGGAAGTCCTACACAGACAGTCAACAACCAAAAAGGATAACTTGTGGTGATAATTTCTAGGTTAGTTGAAGATACTCGTGATACATTTGAAACTAGCCAGTGGCATTGAGGTGTGTTAACATCTACAACTGTCACTTGCCATGTCACAAGAATGTCATTGTTCAGAATGACCTGCAATTCAGTGCACTTGAAAAATAGAATACTTTGATTTTAACTCAACCAGAGTATCAGCAATAATTACCTCCAGAGATGAAGGTGTCGAAGATGATCTGAGCACCGTTAAAGAAGTCTCCAAACTGAGCCTCCCAGATAGGCAGTAGTTTAGGCTGAGCGATGGCCATGCCATACTCAAAGCCCAGTACTGCTTCTTCTGACAAGGCACTGTTGCAAACCTTTGTGAGACACACACACACACACACACACACACACACACACACACACACACACACACACACACACACACAAACACAAACACAAACACGCACACACAAACACACAAACACACACGATGCTGCTCTGTAATAACTTCAATCAGTATAACATGTTTTTTGATAAGCAGGTCAGGTAATTGGGACCAGTGCCTAACTGACACTGACATTAGATCCTCCAAAGAACCAGGCTCAAACACAAGCTGTGATTTTTTACATAAAAAATATTAACCACAAAATCAGTTATGTATCACTTAAACTTAGCCTAAGTGATACAAAACCTCTTACCCTACAATCGGTAATTAATAGATGCTTTGACCACTAACAAGCCTGATTATTACCAAGTTGTCTAATTGTCCCCCCCCGGAAATAAAACTTTGTCAATAACAACTACACATATGTTACTGAATACCAGAAGGACAGCACCCACAATCCATCTTTAAAGGCCCTGCATTGACAGCCTGTTAGCTTTAAAACTACATTTGACTCATTTTACAAAGTGTGTGTGAACGTGTGCGTGAACGTGTGCATGTGGGTGTGCGTGTGGGTGTGCGTGTGGGTGTGCGTGTGCGTGTGCGTGTGGGTGTGCGTGTGGGTGTGCGTGTGGGTGTGCGTGTGGGTGTGCGTGTGGGTGTGCGTGTGGGTGTGCGTGTGGGTGTGCGTGTGGGTGTGCGTGTGGGTGTGCGTGTGGGTGTGCGTGTGGGTGTGCATGTGGGTGTGCATGTGGGTGTGCATGTGGGTGTGCGTGCGTTAGATCCGTACCTCCAGGAACCCTTTCTGTTCCGGGTCTATGTGATTAAGGGGGATGTGCATGTCATCGGTTTCCTGACAGACAACCATGGCGTGTCTCTGGCTGAAGGTGCCTCTCCCGACGTCCTGACCGCTGATGCGGATGTTGAACCCTGCCCGACACAAACACCAAGCGTTCTCACGGAGCCCGGGGCACCACAATTACCCAATACACAACTAACTACCGGGAGAGTAACCCAACGGGAAATAACAGCAAGAGCTGCATCCCCACAGCCGCTTTTCTGTGGCCATGACATCGGGAACAGATACGCCGGTTGACGGCGGAGTACGAGCGCAGAAGGGACAGCAGGGCGTTGAGGGGTATTGGGGTCACTCTGGACCGAGGCTCTGGTCGCCGGGAGAGATATGAGTCGGCGGCTCTGCCGCTTGACCAGACTCCGCCCACAGACTGACCTTGGCAGAGGAGAGAGCCGAACGCCATGGCCTCCGCAGTCGACCAGTCCAGATTAGTTCCCTTCTCAACCTTGGCACGACGAGCCTGAGAGGAAAACAACACATCTGTGTTCACTGAGCTAAAAAGGAAAAACATAAAACACAGCTTCTTTTAGCTGTGGCAGAACGATGAAAAGCATTTCTGGCGAGGCCAAAGTATATCTGGGCTTTAGAAAAGCTCGAAAATCCTATACCTAGCGACATCATCAAAAGTTTCAGATCCGTTGGTGTAACTGCTATTGGGATTTGAAAACATAACTAAGCATTTATGTAGTTAGGTCCAGAAATTATTGGACCAAAATACATTCAAGGTACAGTTAAATAATGAATATGGGCTTAAAGTTCAGCCTCTTAGTTTTAATTTTTGTGTATTCACATCCAAATTGGAGAAAGGGTTCAGGAATTACAGCTTATTTACATGTAGCCCACACTTTCTCAAAGGACCAAAAGTAATTGGACAATTGACTCAAATGCTGTTTCATCGACAGGTGTGGGCTATTCCTTCGTTATTCATCAATTAAGCGGGTAAAAGTTCTGGAGCTGATTCAAGGTTTGGCATTTGCATTTGGAAGCTGTTGCTGTGAATCCACAACATGCAGTCGAAGGAGCTCCCAATGCAACTGAAACAGGCCATCCTTAGGCTGCAAAATTAAATCCATCAGAGAGGTACCAGGAACATTAGACCCAAATCAACAGTTTGGTACATCCTGAGAAAAAAAGAACGCACTGCTGAGCTCTGCAACACAAAAAGGCCTGGACATCCACGGAAGACAACAGTGGTGGATGATCGTAGGATAATTTCCATGGTAAACAAAAAAACCTTCACAACATGCAGCCAAGTGAAGAACACTTTCCAGGAGGTAGGCATATAATTATCCAAGTCTACCATAAAGAGAAGACTTCACGAGAGCAAATACAGAGGGTTCATCACAAGGTGCAAACCATTCATAAGCCTCAAGAATAGAAAGGCCAGACTTTGCCAAAAAACATCTAAAAAAGCCAACCTAGTTCTGAAACAGCATTCTTTGGACAGATGAAAGTAAGTTCAACCTGTACCAGAATGATGGGAAGAAAAAAGTACGGAGAAGGCTTGGAATGGATGATGAGCCAAAGCATACCGCATCATCTGTAAAACACGGGCATGCATGGCTTCCAATGGCACTGGGTCACTAGTGTTTATGTATTATGTGACAAAAGACAGAAGCAACTGGATGAATTCTGAAGTGTATAGGGATATATTGTCTGCTCAGATTCAATTCAGCCAAATTCAGTGAAGTTGACTGAACAGCGGTTCACCTTACATATGGACAATAACCCAAAATATACTGCAAAAGCAACCCAGAGGTTTTTTAAAGCAAAGACATGGAATATTCCGCAATGGCCGAGTCAATCACCTGATATCAATTGTGCATTTCACTTGCTGAAGACAAATCATAAGGCAGAAAGAACAAACAACAACTGAAGACAGCTGCAGTAAAGGCCTGGCAAAGTATCACAAAGGAGAAAATCCAGTGTTTGGTGATGTCCCGGCGTTCCAGACGTCACGCAGTTATTGCCTGAAAAGGATTCTTGACAAAGTATTAAAGATTAACATTTTATTTATGATTGCGTTAATTTTTCCAATTACATTTGTGCCCCTGAAATAAGGGGACTGTGTATGAAAATAGATGCAATTCCTAAACGTTTCATACAATATTTTTGTTCAACCTCTTGAATTAAAGCTGAAAGTCTGCACTTCAATTGCATCTCTGTTGTTTCATTTCAAATCCATTGTTGTTGTGTATAAGAGTCAAAAGGAGAAATTGTGTTGGTGTCCAAATATTTCCAGACCTAACTATCTGCTAATTGTATTTACCGCCACATGCATCTTGTCAAGATGACTGTGTAGCTGGATCTCTTCAGGGATCTCCACAGACTTTGCCCCAACGTACTGAAGCAGGGGCCCAGGCAGCCCTGTGTCCCAGTGGGTCACCCTGGCCTTGGGCTCCACTAGGCCTCCCCAGCGCCCCTGAAACAACAACAATCAGCTGTTTGGTTTACAATAGAAGGTGCATGTTGATGAGTGAATGGGATACAATGAGGCCGTAAGGACTTTTGTTACAGAAAACAGGTTGACAAATGTTGGAGGTTGATCAAATCAAATCAAATTTATTTTATAAAGCCCTTTTTACATCAGCAGTTGTCACAAAGTGCTTTCACAAAACACCGGCCTTAAACCCCAGGGAGCAAACAACAATAGTGATGAACTTCAGGTTGATATAGGGCCCTGTTACCTGAAGGTTGGTGGGTGGAG
>JACXGJ010016776.1:0-11921 GCA_016801105.1 Esox niger
CTCGGCGCGTTCCTGCTGTGTTGTGGTGTTGGGTTAGGGTAATTAATTTAACAGCACAGGCCTCGGCGCGTTCCTGCTGTGTTGTGGTGTTGGGTTAAGGTAATTAATTTAACAGCACTGTTAACGTGGTCTCCTGTTCCGCCTCCCTGGGGTTATTTGGTGGGTGATGGGTAACTTTGGCGACTCCCAGAGGAGCCTACATTCAGCAGTTAAAGTTGACCTTGCCAAGTACATTAAAACAGCTAACTTTCTTTACGCCTCTTCTTGTCAGCTATCTCTCTGTCTCTTCTTCAAAACCAGGCATAAATAAGAAAATGCTATTTCATTTGTAGTGGAAATACTATCAAGGCAAAAATAATCATATTCGATTCACATTGTCCTAGATTTTGGAGGTGGTTACAGTTCTTTTTTTACCATCCAGATGTTTTCATGTTTTTCTCTTTAACTCATCTCAGTTCAGCCCTACTATACTGTCTTCAGGATATGTGGGAATAGGCGTCTGTGTGTGTGTGTGTGTGTGTGTGTGTGTGCATGTGTGTGTGTGTCTGTTGCTGCTGCCATCCATGTGTAAACAACAAAGTGGCTGTCATTTAATCAAGACAACCTTTAACTGAGAAATGTGTGAAGTATACAGTCGACTCGCGGTGGGACTCCCTGCTCTGTTTTCAAGGACTGCTGCATTGTTCTTTTTGCCCTTTTCCCGCTTAGAACTTAACTTTAACATCAACGCCTCTGTCAGAGTTGAAATAGAAAGTATCAATTCTAAAGAACCCACAGCTTCCCTTTGTTTCAGGCTCCTTGCAGTCGTTTTTCTTTTCTTTTCCTTTTTTAAAATAAAACTGTATTTTCAGCCCAGATACAGCGGTAAAGCCAACACAGATCAGACTAGAGGTGCACTTGTGAATTCTAGGTTTGATGTGTCGAGACATTTCTTTCAAGTTTGACTTCTGATTGGTACATTTTCCTTTAGGGAGTTAGTCAGGACAAAATATCATTCATAATAATAACTGTCTGTTTGATTGCTAACATTGCATATGTCACATGGAGGATAACAACTTGAATTGTGAAACAATAACCCCCGTAACACAGAGGGGGGTGTCAAATAAAGTGGAGTACTGTATCTGAAATTATTGTTTGTTTTCAATTTAAGATCATTCAGATTTCCTTTTGGAGAAGAACAAGTTGATTACTTATGTCGACAAGCTGGTGTTTTTTCCTCCACGAGGAAGACAAGCCATTAGTCTTTTCTGACAAGCCAGGACCTGTCACTGCATAGCACAGACTGCAAAGTAATGAATTCCAGGGAAAGATAAGGAAATAAAATCATCCTTAATTTCTCCACCTGCCTTTGTGTAAACTCATATTTTTTTCCACTCTGGTTGTTTTGATACGTTTGCTGCTGATTTTGTCTGGCTAAGTTCCATGAAAGATGAGGCAGAGACACTGCCTGAATGAGAGTGTGGCATGAAATACGATCAACAAGTACCATATCTTTTCCTCCAACACGTATTTACAAGGATGGACGGGCAGACACACTATACCCTACTGAAAGCTATACCTTGGGGTACAGCCAGATACCACCAATGCTGCAATTCAATAGTCCCAATTATGTCAGCAATAAGACCATAGGAAGTCTGGCTTCCCACTAACAGCAATACCGAAACATGTCTGCGCTCAGTGCTCTGCAGCAAACTGAGGGAGCATTCTTTTTATATGGGTGCCAAGTCTCAGTCAAGAGGCCTGAAAACAAACGTCCCCCTTCTTTTCACTCTCGTTTACTTTTATAAGCGTTTTCTGCTTTCTGATTGGCTCGGAGCTGGCATTTAGCTACTAGCGATTCAATAAGATTAAATGCTAAGCGTTTGATGCGAGCCATGCGTGGTCATCAAATGCAACACAATGTGGCTTAGCTATCAGAGGTAAGACGGACGCCAAGTTGTTGCAAGGCCTACATGTGCCAGAGCCTTTAATTAATGACCAGCAAATCCAAGGATCTGGTTTGATTGTTATTGTCACAGGACCTCATAGGAACTCATAGGTGCAACGTACAATGCCTACTCCATGTGGAAGCTTGGTGAATTACAGCAAGAACAATAAGCACCAAAACCAACTCCCACCTCCCACTCACACTGCTGTTTTACTTTAACTCACGCCCACTGGTTTCAAAAAGTGGTAAAAATGACATCTTTTGATTTGAAAGATATTTCACAACGATTTTGATTGAACAATGATTCCTTACACTATTCAATGATGGGATTTCCCGTGAGACTGCAACAGTCTGCCATTGTTCGTCAGTGTGCTTCAGAGAAAAATGACCATGTTTCTGAGTGACACTGATGGAAGGGAGAAGCAGCTTTTTCGCTGAAAAACATAAGCTAATGTGGCTTAGATAGTCTGCATTTACATTGTCTGAAACGGAAAGGGGAAAAATACTGCGAAATACTATCATTCGACTATCAACACAGTTTTATAGATTTTATAGACCTTTTCAGATATTACAAAAAGTTTAATCTACTCATTACTCCTTTAACAAAGGATTTATTTTTTGCAAAGCCAGGCAAAACCATCATAACATGTTTTCCACAGTATAGTAAGGCTGGTAGATGACTTGACTGGGGGTAGCAGGAGAGGAAAAAACATCATCCTATCCACCTTAATCTGAAATCAACTTAAAGAGCAACAATACTCAAGAGAGCCTAAATTCATGTTTTGGTGGAAGAAATCATACAGTTGTAGTTAAGTAATGAACTGCTCGCATTCAGGGGCAGGAATGCAATTACTTAGCAACTCATTACTGTGGAAAATGTGTTAATGCACTGCTAAACATGCTCTAACCAACTGCTGATTTATGTTCATCTCAACACAGCTGTTTCCTGGGCAGGTTAAATGTATTTGTCCAGAGTTGAGGGATGAAATCTGGATTGGTGGGGTGAGAGAATCGTCCAGATTATGAATCGTGTATTTGAGTGTGTGTGTGTGTGTGGGGGGGGGGGACGGACGGACGGTAGTGTGTGTGTGTTTCTCGATTTGAGAGAAAGGAGGACAGAGAGTGTGTGTGTGTTTGTGCGGGCAAGCATGCAAGCGTGCGTGTGTCTCTCTCGCTCCCTTCGTGCTCTTCCCCACTCCCACCCGGTAATCCTCAGTGGCTTCTCCAGCCCCATCTCCCCATCTGGGTTGTGGGCTGACAGGGAGGGACTGACTGATGGGACTGATTAGTGGCTTTAGCATGGTCTGTCTGGCACACTGAGCGTAGCGTGGCCTGCTCCCTGCTCTACCTCCGCGCTCCGTAGAGACTTTCATTACCCGTCTGCCAACCGGCAAGTCCCCACGCTCAAATCATATCTCTACCAAGTGGCTCTCTATGGTGAGGCGGGCTGTGGTGAGACTATCAGGAGACTGAAGTGAGATTATTGTGAGTCTGTGGTGAAACTACGGTGAGACCATTGTGTGACAGTGGTCGGGCTATTGCAAGACTAAGGTTGAGACAGCCATGAAACTATGGTGAGCCTATTGTGAGTCTGTGATGAGCATATTATGAGTCTTTAGTGAGACTATTGTGAGACAGTGGTGAGAGTAACTACGACAAGGCTATGGTCAGATTATGGCCAGACTTTAAAAGTCAATTTCACTGCATTCTATTACATAATGTGTTAAAGATACACAGAGGACAGTGAGAGATCCACATAATGGGACTGTATTGGTGGATTTTGAAAAGAATAAGAAACAACATTCAGAGGAATTGCAGCCAGGCATTGTTGCAGCTGCAAGAGCTTGTCTCTGTCTTATTCTCTTAATAAACAAACCCCTGTTCATATCTCAATTAGCGGATAATTAATGGCGGTGTCAAAGCAGATTGCAGGGTTCCACAGCAACTCTCCTTATCAACTTTTACTAAATGCATGTTATTGTAATGAGTAAAACAAACAGAAACATTCAGCTCTAATTACAGCTGTTCTCAGCCGAGTAAATGAGTGGGTGAGCGGGTACTTGTGTGTCTGTTTATGAGAAACACTCTTCACGACTGGTTGTTTGGGAAGGTTTACTTGCTCACGGTGCAGTGACGTGTTAAAATGACAACTTTTAAGAACGCCAGGCAGAACAAAGAAAACACAGTTGGGACTTTTAAGGGAACTATCTGTTCAAAATGTGTACTGCGAGTCGGCATGATTCGCTGAACAGGCAACTTTCCTCTCTCCTGAAGGGACATTATATACCGAGCTTTTAGCGGCGGGGGATGCAGGTTTATTCAGTGGTTACATAATTAGCAAACGTTGTCTATAGTTACAGTCTCCTCAGGCTGCTAGTGTTATGTGGTTCATAGTACGATGTGGAAACAACTACACTTCATTATAATAAAGCTACGGTATAGGGGATGGTTAGTTAAGGTCAGTATCTGATCCTTAGAATAGAAAGCACATGCGATCAGATGGGCTTTCCAATAGCCACATTAACGTGCTCTCTGGAACTATGGAATACATGTGAGGAAAGAGGAACAGCCCATCTGGCCGAGGCGGGCTGGAAGTTCGAGAAGGGATGGGTCAGAGGGCTAGGTTGGAAAGCTGGATACAACATGAACATCCTCACCACTGTCTTCAGCATGGGTTTACAGGCTACTTTAATGGCATCTTAATGTATATTCAGCAGGCTGAGAAAAAGGCTGTTATGTTGCTGCACTTGCTCCGGGAGCTAGTTAAATGATTCAGAGGGAAACTACGGCTTTCATTTAGGTTTGTGCCCTCCAGTCTGTTTATACTGGTCGATACACTTGTCTGAAGAATATAATGGATTAGCACATCATTCAACAAACCAGGGCCCAGGCAGACTGGGGGCGACGGAGAGAAAAGTAAATTACAGTTAGCAGCCAAGGTAGGCCACGCCGTGAGCAAGGAAACATCATATCAGCTCGCAACTCCTATTCCGCCTGCCGCCAAGCGTCCCGGAATGAATGGGGGAGGGTCGGGGGATGGAATGCTGGGGAAAAAAATTTGGTTTTGATGAACAAAACAAAAAAACAATTTAATGAAATAAAACGAAACAATTCCTGGTGGATGCAGACAGTCTCTCTGCCAGGGTTTTCTTCTCCTGTCTACAAAATTATACAAAGAGGATCTAGGGATGCAAAGCCCACATGCATTCACCCATCAACGGGAATAACAACTCAAAAAGAATCAGTTTTGCTACAGAATGAGTTGACGAAGCCATCAGATTCTGTGAGAATGACACCCAATGTATTCTCTAGTTTCTGGACATAGAAAATGCAAATGTCTTCTCTCCCACGCCCACACCGCCCTGCATCTTATTTGCTCCGGCGTTTCCTATAGGAAACAAATGAAAAACATTTGTTGGCTCTGTGTAGCCCAACTCTCTATGTGTTCCATTAAAAGAGTATTGATCCAACACCATGCTGCTTGCTGGTCTGAAATGCCATGATAATCAGAAGAGTTAATACAGCTATCCATTCTCATTGGAAAGAAAAGGTTGGAGTACTACAGGCTGACATTTATTTTTCTACTTGGAAAAGGAAACTGTAGAGGTTTGAACTTGAATTAAAGCATGTACAAAATCTCAGGCGAATAACGCAGGCTTATACGGTGGCTGTCTTATACAAATGTTTATTCCGGAGAAATTCCCTCCAAGATGAGTGTTAGGGAACAGCTCAATCTCTCCTCTGGAGCAGCCCATCAAACCAAACCTTCCCTCAGATCTATATGGATGATACCCTCTGTCCCCTTGTATATTTACATTATTGTGGAATGTATCAATACTATAAAGCCTTGGCTACATATTGGTGACAACTATAAAAATTGGCGTGCTAATCTTATAGGTTAAATCCAGGTTAGGCAATGTGCAGTTGCAGTGTCTAAACTCAATATATACAACAACAACACATTTGTTTTTTCAGTTTCCTTCAAGCCACATGAAAGGTACGCAACCAAATCAAGGACCCTACTAAGGGATGAAGCCGTTTTTAAATCATATAAAAAGTAACACTTTTTATTACATTTAAGTTCCCCAAATTGCTGTGTACCACAGTGTTTTTTTAGCTATTCATATTGAATAAACACACGTAAATACTGATGTTATTACACATTCTTTTGTTCTTCGCGGTAACAAATGAACACGTTGGAAAGTCCATGGTATTAGTACTAATACCAAACCTGACCTTGCATATAACCACATGCTACGGCTAGCATCAACCCCAAAGGCAATAAAACATCTTGTGATAGGACAAGGCACTACAAACTACACTCCACATCTAATGTAAATACCATGTTCAAGTATTTCCATTTATTCAGTACATCCATTGAGCCAGGTAATACCATCAACATACATAAAAAAGTAGATTCAAGCCTATTTAAATATTTATATCAACACTGAAATGACCTGTGGAGTTGACGAAAGCTTCCCGAGTTGAATTATTGATACGAGTTATGGCATTTAACAGTTTTCAAACAAGTTATTACAAAACTTCCGCTACACTGGGGAACAAGAGGAAGAACATTCAGCAATGGCGTGTGTAATTACACACGGTCTTTTTTCAAATGTGATCCGTCATGCGACATGGTTCTTCATAGTAAAAACGTATGTCACTACTAAAGTTACACGGCAGTTCTTACTGTGTTAGGCACATACAGTAGCAATTAGGGCCAAATAATAACAAATAGTACCAAAGAAATGAAAGTAATGTACAACTGATTTTCAGTAGCTAGAGGTAGACATAAAAAAATGTACCGTAACTGTTATAAGCTAGCCCCTGTGGTATCTGCTGCTTCAGTGTGATGCAATAACTGTGAAACAGGTTGATTTAACATTCCAAATCTGAGTCGCGGGTCACATTGTATTGGACATCCAACAATGGAGGACAAGTCAAGGAGAAATGACTAAAGCATTACTTTAGCCATCTGCTCTGAAATATGGGCTGCTTCTGGCACACTAGCCCAGACCGTAGAGTCGGCCACATCCAGTAATGACCACCCTGCCAGCATAAAAACACCAGGCAACTCCATAAGCAATGCACCAGAACAACACCTCCAATGAACACCATAATGCCTTAAGACACCATTTATAATGCCTCATAAGCAATGCATAATAGAGTATCAAAATAAAAAGGGTCTCCGTTGGAAGTGGAACCCAGCGGGGTAGCATCGGATGACAGATTTCCATCCAATGATTCACCAGTTGACATTGACTTGTTCTATCTATTTCTCCAGAGTCCTGCATATGGCGAATCACATAAAGTGCCTAGAACACTACCCCATCATCCATCATAGTAATCTCCTATCCGCGCGGTGTCTGCCGCGGTGGCTAAACGTTCAGAGAATTCTCCTCTCCTCGGTTTTGCCGCGGAGGAAACAAACCCCCGGCAAGTGGTCACATGGAGTTAGGGTGACATTGCGGAGCCAGCTGCTTAGGCCTTCCAAAATGACACCTATTTGCACTTAAATGAGGGGATTTAAGTGCTGCTTTGCCATTACCACTTTGCCATATGTGATTCCGCGTCTTTATCCAGCAATATGGAGGATGGAATGAGCTGTCCTTTGAGGAGTGAGGAGTGCTCCGCTCGCGTTGGGCTCTGCTCTGCTCCTTTCACTCGATATTCGAGATGTAGACGCTTTTCTCCTGGTCGGTTGGGGGATTTCGCAGACATGCACCCCACAGCAGCCCGGCTGTCTCAGAGGGTTAGAGGCTAAGGAATGGACAAGGTCTTGACGATGATCCCTCATTATGCTTCTGAGGGACATCTGTTTTCCCCATCAACTGTCGTTCTGATCGGGTTCCAGGTCCGGGTGGGATAATGGCAAAAGTGAAGAGCATTAAAAACGCCATGGGAGAAAGGTCCTGTGGTCGGTTGTCATGGCTATAAGGACACCATTAGAATCCTCTCACAAGGGGGTTTAGAGCAAATCGAATATGCAGAAATGCATTTAGCTACAATCACCTACAACCAGATAGCGTTCACACTCGAGTCGCGCATGGCACTCATATTCCATGCCATTTTCACTTTGCTACAAACTTGTAAAAGTCAAAGTACATGAAGGACATGTAAGAAGTGTTGTGGGGTAAATTATGTAGCGTGGACGTCCCTTCCGACCTGTACAAACCCCTCTCTCCTACACTCTCAGCCTCTCTTCTGCCCTATCTCTCTCCGTACCTCACTTTGTATCTCTCTCTCTCCTAATATATTCATATGAAAATAGAGCCCAAGGATAAAACAGAGATATCAGCAGCCAGTGAGGCTAACAAACAAAGCTGCCATGTTGAGAACAGATGAGTGCCAGCCCCATTCTTCACCCTTTCCTCCTCTGCCTGCTTATTTTAAAGGTTTATCAGGCCCAGGTTGTTTCAGCGAGAGAGAGGAAGAGATGGCGAGAGAGAGTGGGGGACAATTCTGTCTTCTAACTCAACTCTCTCTCCCTCCATATTGATTCATTAGTAATTATCTAGCCCATAGCCCCATGGTCTCTTGTGCTACATTGCAGGTGTTTGCCACGATAATGGATGAATGAAGTTATCATCCTTGTGCACAAAGTGGCGGTGACATTTTGCTAAATCCTCTAAGCAAATGTCCCTTCTGTTATCTCTGCATAGCGCTGGCTGCAGAGGTAGCTGCACTAAGAGGCATCATTAAGACACAATAATTAGCCCTCATTTGTAAAGCCCGTGTAAATAAATCCCGATAATTGTTTTAATATCATTCTTGGAGAGTAGACTACAGTAAATGTGATTTTGGACCAACAATTAGGGCCGTGTGCAATGTGTAGAGAGACAATCTCTCCAGGGTTTGGCAGGTATGGAGACAGTCAGGGCAGTTTCTTAGACAAAATCCCCGTAGAAGGTTCAGTAGAAAGCAGAATGAGCCTTAGTCTCCATGTCATTGCCGAAATACAATGTCCCAGTGATCAGCTGAACTGAACCAACACTTATCAGACCCAGAAAGCCTGAAAACAACAGCAGGCCTTTCAAACAGGATTTCCAGTTTGATTGGTAGTTAGCATGCATTCGACGATATTCATCTCAGTATTTTAAGGGTCAAACTTGGAGCCTTGGCAAGACTGGGCAGAGTTGAGGCCCATGCCACTGCTTTAGGCAGCGACTTGTCCTCTCCCTACCTTACAGCCTCCCTCCCCGACACCCCCCCACCTCACCTCACGCTCAGGGGATGCTGTTATTCTCCAAAGTGAGAAATTGGAATGGCGGTGGCTTACACGGAGAACTGGTGACTCTTTGCTCCGGCTGTGAGAGGGTCAAGACTCATCTATTATTCTTCAGAGGGAAAGTTCCCCTTCCTCATCACAGCTTGTTATATCTTATATGATGGCTTCCCGGAGCCTAATATATGGGGAGATTACAAGACGCCTTTTTTCTCTTTCTTTCTTTGGCAGGATCTGGGTGAAAATGTCATATTATAGTGTCAGCCCTGCTTCTGATAAAAGGTTATTACTGAGTTTATGGTCCAGCTGAAGAAGTAGACAGATTATGCTGGACTTAATGAATAACATTTTCTGTTAAAATATGCAGAAAGCTTTTACGGACTTACCGATCGTACGCTGAGGGCAAACGATGATGTGTTGTGTGAAAATGAAAACATTGATAATTTGATCAAAATCATTCATTGACAGTGTGTTCATATGTGTTCACCCACTGTACGAGTACACACAAAGAAGCATCAACCAATTCCTTAAAATCCTAAATCAAACAACATGACCATTGCCAATGAAAGAAACTCCCACACAGTAATGCTGACTGACGGTAATAAAAGAGGCTGAAATGTACCACATTGGTAATTCCTCCCTAATCCCTCCTCCTGCCTCTCCTCGGCTGTGCCAGATGTTTTATGGCAGTCTGGCGGTCAATATCTTGTCCTCGGGGGCGGGGGGGAGGGCAGAGGAGAGGCGCTCGGCATTAACTGGCGCCACCTCTCCACCCTGAGCTCCATCGTCACCCTACCCTCCCGGGCCTGACAATGGGGTGAAGTATGAGCCCTCTCTGAGAGAAGCTCTGCTGCCTCCGCCCCACAACACCGATACCACATAGGCCCACCAAACTCGGCTACCCTTGTACCGGTGGTACCCCCTGGCCGTTCCTCTCTACCAAACTGGAGTAGTGACTCTTAAATCCAAACAGGAATAGTGACTCTTAAATCCAAACAGGAATAGTGACTCTTAAATCCAACTGGAATAGTGACTCTTAAATCCAACTGGAATAGTGACTCTTAAATCCAACTGGAATATTGACTCTTAAATCCAAACTGATATAGCGACTCCATTAGGAATGAGCCTCTTTTAACTGGCTGCCTGTTATGGCTAGGGTTCATTTTAAGGTTTATTTTGAGGTTTTATAATTGACCTATAAAGCAATTCATGGAGTTGCTCCCATCTGTACTTATCTCACTGAAATGATCCAGCCATACATACCTACACGTAACCTAAGATTGCAAGATGCAGTCCTTCTAATTGTACCTAGAATTTCCCAACAAACAGCCGGAGGCAGGTCTTTCTCTCATGGAGCTCCACTACTGTGGTATGATCTGCCAATTAAGGGTATTAGAGATGCAGACTCAGTGTGAACTTGTATGTGTCGACAAATGACTAATCTCTTCAGCCTGGTCTATGATTAAGTGCAGTCTGGCCCAGGGGTGTGAAGGTGAGTGGAAAGGCTTGGTACTGACCACCCTTGCTTTTGTGCCAGATGGGCTCTCATCGCTACTGGGATGCCCTTTCTCCAATCCCATTTGGGGGCGGAGTCATATGTTGTTGTCTCTTTCAGGGTGGTTGCAGTTGGTTATTATCCCTTTGGTTGATGTAACTTTTGGAATTGTCAGTGTCACTGGACCCCTGTCTTAGCCCCAAGGTTTTACGCTGCTATATTATTGTGACGGGGGTGTAAGGTCAGTTCTCCTTCTCCATTGTAAATCCTAGTAAGGTTAAGGAATTCCTTCTCTTCTGCTACGTTTTAACTTAGGAGGACGTACACCTCCAGAAGTACCAGGCTCGAAAGACTCATTGCTGTCCCTGTCCAAAGTCCTTCTGGTTGGAACTGCTGATGTAAAAAAGGCTTCATAAATACATTTGATTGATTGATTGAGACTGAAAGCAAGGCTGCTCACACATCCCGCAAAGCAAAAAAAATCGAACTCGTCCTGACTTCTTATGGGTGCTTGGGCGGTGGGAGGGTGGGATAGGCCAGTCGGTGCCTCAGACTCTATATACAATTTGTCTGTGACTTAAAAATGACCTTAAAACGTTCAGCACACAGGGTCACAGTGACACACACAACTGGCACAGTTCAGTTCAATTTCAACAGAGGCATTAAACCTGAACCGCATTGTGGCATAGTGCTCTTCATTCAACTCGCTCCCAAATGTTCCCATTTGCTAATCAAAATAACCTCCCCCCAAACATAAAGCCAACCGAAGCCTATTTACAGTTAATAATCTTAACTGCGTTATCTTCACATTCAATTCAAATCCAGTTGTATTCCCAATGCTGACGCTCCCCCAGATCTCAGTGCAGATGAAAGGCTGATGGTGGATGTAAAAAGCCAATGCAGGGAGGGGTTAGCTATCGTCAGCCAGTACACTGGAGATGTTATCTGGGCGAACCATCCGCCTTCAAACATGAATACGGATGGGAGACGAGATATGAAATGAGAGCAGTCCTATCAGTCTGGAGATGATCTGAAGGATGGAAATAAATGTCTGCATTGTGGTTTATCAAAAGAGCAGTTTGAAAATGATGGGCTAGATAGAACACGTCTGCTGGGAGGAAGACACTGGATGGCTGAAGCTGGAACTGTGGGTGTGACTGGTGTTAAGTCTGGGGGTGTGACTGGTGTTAGGTCTGGGGGTGTGACTGGTGTTAAGACTGGGGGTGTGACTGGTGTTAGGTCTGGGGGTGTGACTGGTGTTAAGACTGGGGGTG
>JACXGJ010016777.1:0-11922 GCA_016801105.1 Esox niger
ACACACACAGACACACACAGACACACACAGACACAACTCCTGCACCACTCGTCAGCAGGAAAAGTAATTCACAAACCCCCCAAACTAGTGGAGCCATACTCCAACATCCAGTGGCCACCCAATCTGTGTGCGTACATACAGTTCGCACGCGGTTCAATTCTCACACCCACACCGTTGGCGAGCATCAGACATCCATCCTTTCAGGACCCCCTGGTACTGTAATATCGGCTGCCGAGGAGACTGACCTTTAAAATAATCAACACGCTCCAAGCTAAAATCTTTTTAACATTTAAGGCCTGGTAAAAATAAACAACAACCAAAAAACCCAGGAATATAGATGTCAAATATGCCCGTAACAAGTAATGGAGTCAGGGCTAATATATTTGGGCTTTCATGCTTTTCATTGATGTATATACAGTGGGAATCGAATCCATCCTGCAGCGCCCCATAGCAATACTCACGGGTGGTCACCACACTCCGGGCCATGGAGGCATCGTCACCATTGAGGCCAGGCAGTATACGGGTGTGTAGAGGTACACCATGCATGTCACTTAACTGAAGAGACAGGGAGAGAGGACTCTGCTACTACAGATGAATAGGAGCCATTTGATTCCCTCACGGTATCTTTGCTCTATCCCTTCTCTCTTCGTCCCTCCGCCCACCATGTCGTTAGTCAGGCTGGAAGTGCCTCCCTTCCTGCCACTCCCTACTTTCACGTCCTGTCGTTTCTCCATCTACGGAGACCCCTTCAGCTCTCCATCCCACATGTTTCCAAACCCACCTGTCACATGGAATGTTGAGATAACCGTGATCCGGAAAGCAACCGCACGGGGGGAGGGGAGGAATTCCGGCTGGAGGTGAAAGGGAAAAGGCCACGACGAGACACCGAAAACAGTGTGACACCTACGTGTCTGCAAAACCGTTACAAAGCAAACGAAAACCAAGTAACCTTCAACAGTAGGGCGCAAGTCTAACAGAAGAGATCGCCTGTACCAAATCGCGGCAGGGGGAATATACTCCATTGCACATTGTGTGCTGTAGACACGAGAGTGGTGAATTACAAGGTCAAGGTTCAGGAGTCATGTGTAAACAAACATCGACAGACATTTACCAGAGACGTCTGTTGTAGATAGCCTAGCTCATTTCTCATCCAACATACAAGTACTATAAGAGCAGTTGGTCGTTGAGGAGTTTTCAAAAATAGAAACAGACCCGCCTGAAAAAACAACCTAGACAGATGGGTTCACCATTAAGCCTGAAACGTATCGACTCTTTGGAGTTTTATTAATCATCTCATCAAGGCAGGAGTGGGATAAAAAACGCCACTCTTATTACAAGGGGAAATCTAAAATGAGGCAACACCAATCAATAATATTTCCAACCGCCACAGTTCATTATTTCTCACTCATGGACCCAAAACAACCACTCAGAGCCAAGTGAAAGGGCTTCACCTACTGACAAACACATCCGCCTTCCAAACACTGGAGAGAAGTTGACATCGGTGGAAAAGGGTCAAATACACCAACAGAAAGAAAAATGGGAAAAGAAATGGAAATTATCTGTTGTTGTTGCCCTATGGGAGGTACTTGTCTTTCCTGAGCTCCATTCCTTCTCAGTTTGGTGGCGGGGGGGTACAGCACACAGACTTCAGCTTCCTTCCATGCAGCCCTCTGCCAGGAACATTTCCATGCATGTCCAAGGGGTCTGGTACTCAGGATATGACCCGCTGGCCGTGGGACCTAGGCTGCATGTTCTGATAATGGTTAAGAGGTAGGGAGGAGGCATAAAAAGTCAGGACACGATTATTGGTATGCCCGGCCACACCGGATTTATTGTTTTGGCTGGCACCGGCACAGTTGGCTGATTAAAGAAAGGAAGGATCCAATTTGTGCAGCTCATGTCACTCTGTGATCCTGCCTAGCCACAGGATGCAGTGAACCACCGGGTCCCGGCTGCTTGAGAAGAAATAAAAAAGGGATCTGCTTTCAGGCCCACAGAAAACTGTAGGAAACCAAAACTAGAGAATCTTCCAAGGTGCTACAGTTGGATCGACTGTTCATGAGTTGAACAAGTATCCGGTACCGTTTTGCAACCAATTGTCAATGAGTAAAAACGCTGCTCTTTCCGTTGCCATTTCGACCGCGTGCGTTCGAGACCACCCGAAACCAAGAGGATCCACGGCTCGGCAGCGAAGCACCAGGATAAACCACACATTCAACGTGGCTCAATCCACCGACTCGCTCTCAAAACAGCGGGCCTGTTTCTACCGGCTTGATCCACTGTAAATAAGATCAGTGCAAAGCTGGAACGCTGAGGTAATTCGGCCCGGGCCTTTACCAACACAGCATTCACCTCAGCCTGGAGCGTTGGGAATGACAACAAGCATGTGGCCACATGGTGGCTCTCAGCAGGACCAGCGCACGGCAGGAGACAAGGGCACATTCATTTGAGTACTCAGAGAGGATTCACCCTCTGGCAATGTAGAGACCCACCAGGAGGAAGGAAATGAAATGAGGGTGACACAAATGTGTTTGATGACTGTGTGCACAGGGAGAGGAGAGGGGGTGTGCGTGCGCGAGCGTGTGAGTGTGTAGAGAGAAAGGAAAAGATAAAAGAGAAAGAGTGGAAAAAAATCTAACGGGGGGGAGGGAGAGAGAGAGAGGGGAAAAAGTGCTCTACTGTTGGCAGGATTAGGTGAATCTCTGCCTCTTCCAGATATCAAATCCTTGGGGTATACTGTTAATTTCCAAAGACGGGCCCATGCCTCAGACTGAAGCACCTCTCACCTCCAGTGGACAAGGTAATTAACCACACAGAATAAGCCTCATATTCTTCCCTTGGTTTCCCAGGCATCACTGTTGGCCCACTAGAAGATGCTGAAGCAAAGGTTTACTCTGACAACCAAATACCTCAAAAAGACAGAAGGCCTACTTTAATTTGAAAAAGAACACTGGGTATGGGACTTTGACAACTTTTTTTTTTTTTTTACAAAATGTCAAGAAAACAAAAGCCACACATTTAATGTTTAACCCAAGAGTTCTATGGGAAAGGTTGCAATTATCAATAGTTTTTCAGTAAAATAAATAAAAAAAGATTCAAAGAGGCACTGGGACAAGCAGAACAGAAGGGCACTTTTTACCACAGGTCAGAAACCGCTTCAGACAATGCAATCATCAAACAGATGAAATAAAAGACAACATAAAAACAGCAAATCTAACATTAAATCCTCCAGAGATCCGAGACAGGTCAGTACAGGAAAGGAAACCCCCCACCCACACCCGATCTCAACAAAAAAAAAAAAGTCCGACAAAAATCGCAGAGACACTGCGCAATTAATTTTCACCAAGGTGGCCCTGGCGTGACAGAACCAACGGCATTAATAAATAAAGGGGTTTGCTTAAGGGTTGGTAGCAGCACTCGGGGGGGAGGCGTGGAGGCCGCAGGGGAGGGCATCGGCTCTGTTTGACAGGCTTGAACCAGACCCCGGCCACTCCAGGTCTACACAGTGTGACCGACACTCAGATCTGCCTCAGCCAGTCACTAGCCTGTCTGCTGGGATGCTCGCTCACTGGGCTGCCTTTACAGACAGAGCGCGCTTGATTTGTTACCCTGAACAGACACTGCAGACGAAGCATGGAAACAATGCAGAGGCCTCTTCGTTAACGCTTAATAACAGATGTGGGACATTCGGTCATGACTGAGAGAAAGATCTGGGAGCTTCAATGAGGGAAGACATCAAGCAATAATCTTGGCTCAGGTCACTTGGTCACAGAGACAGCACTTTGCACAGGTGGAGGGTCCATGCAAATGGGTCCGATTGAACAAAGTTCTTTATCCACCCACAGGACAATACTGGATGAGATGATCACCAGAAGAGAACATTTTTATTCCTCAGTTCCAAGGAAAATAACGCTTGTAATATGAGATCCTATGGATTTTTTTAATGAAATACAATATTGCATTCTTTGCCCATGCTCTTTCAAATCATACACAGACACCCCAACACACACACCGACACACACACGGAAAAAATCAATATGATCCAGAATGCATTGCAAAGTCAACCAACCAGCAATTTGTTAGCATTGGATTTCAAAGACTGGGTTTCTGCCAATCGTTCCTCAGTGCACTCATTTTCTGCAATTTTTGGCCTTTCCTCAGAAACTAATAGGAAGCCTTGCCCGGAATACTCCACAATGGAAGCGGTATTCGGTTGCAGGGTTGGTGTGAACAGCCAGATGGGAAATTAGAAATGTTTCCTGCAGAAACTTGCCCCCGCTGTGTGACGGGTCATTTCCACCCCAGTTTCGAGATCATCAGTCCAGCCCATCCCAGTCACCAAAACATTTTGCCGCTTGAGAAGATACACATCACTGCACAAACTCAGGAAATCCTAACACGCCTATTTCACCAGGGCATCTTTGGACGATTCTATAAGGTGTTTTCTGACAATTCCGTGTATTACAGTATGTTCTGCATGTTTTTCTTCCCTAAGGACAGAACGAAATACAGATCATAATCATCAGAATTGTACATGTGCCTAACCAAACCTGTAAAAGCATGCTATTACGTTACTTTGAGACCAAAACACCACCATATGAACTGTAACTTCACGTTTTAGCTGGTTAAACATCCACGCGGCACAAGCCTCCCAACGCAAGGTAACTCCTGGGTGTCAATCAGAGATAATTAATGTGGATATGCAGAAATGAACGCAGACCGTGGGGGACATGAAGACTCAGTTGAAAACTCTGATCTAACAAAGTGGATATTCATCAAATCCAAGTGGTTTATTTATTGCAACAAGCCCACAACGTAGTTCTTCAAGATCGATTTGGATTTGACTGCTAAATCCTTCCGCTGTGCGTATAAGCTGGTAACATGGCCAGCATACATAAGTCTGTGCTGGGGGTCTGGATGTTTAGCCGTGGTGCAGATGACTACAGAAGCTACCATGGATACATATTGGGGTCAGTATTCATAAACTCATTTTCCACCACCCTATACGTTTCAATGAAGCTTCTATCATTTTAATCAAGTTCCATTAGTGTATAATAACAAAGAATCTAACACTGATGTTTTGAATGAACATATTTTGCGAATATGGAGCACAGCTCACCTCGGTTTTGCCTGCTTGCATTTTTTATGCCAAAATGGTTTCATTGTCGAAATGTGACAGACATCACTAGACGACGCCAATTAAAGTTGGATGAAGCAACAAACTTTTATCAAAGTCTTGGAACACTTCTCTATACAACAGCGCAAAGCCCTGGCACCTTCATTTAATAAAGAACAAAACATCTTCACACTTCCTCGCACTTGCAAACACACTCCAAACACTAGGTGAAAGAAAAACTATTTTCCAATAACTCACACCCATCCATCAAACTCCCTTCAAAGGAAGACAACCTTTAAGAAGAGGTACAGAGACACTGCAGTTTCAATTTCCCCCCCGCATGTCACCTATAAAAGAAAAAGAAAAAAGGATGCTTTCTCCTTTGCTTATAAAGTAATCTAAGAGCGGGAAAGAGTTAGGCTCGATCTTGTTTGTTCTTCTCCGAGTGAAGTGTTCGGGGCTTCAAAGCCGGAGAGCGAGCGAACACCCCTGTTAGCGGTCAGTGATAAAAGAAGAGCCCGTCTCTGCATGTTCTCCACAATTTGAGGGAAACCATTTAACACAGGATGGATCAAAGGCTTTCCCTGGCAGTGAAGGGAATTCTATTACTAACTTACGTGAAACTGGATGCTCAAACAAATAACTTGGGACAGACTAACCAAGTGGGGGGGGGGGGCTACAGTAACGGACCCAGTGCGGTTGGAGAGGTTAAGCGCTTGAGCCCGTCGCAGTTAGAGCGTCTAAGGGCCACACGTGATCAAGAGTTGGAATAACATTAACAGGGCACCTCTGAGATTGGGAGTTGCTTTTCTTGTCAGCCTTTATATAAGAAAGGCTCACATGTAAAAGGTTCTTCAACGACCCCATGGTCATCTCCAGATGAACGTCGCAAACAAATGACCTATTTAAGGGAGAGGTCGACGTCTCCTTAAAACGATAACATATTGAAAACAATAACATATTGAAAACGATAACATATTACAAATGCCACTGTCCACAATGCATTGACCGTCCATCAGATAACTGTGGGAGAAACTTCCTCTGCTCCAGCACTCAACTGACCGGACTGTTATTTTCCAACATTAACTTCTAAATGGACCTTTGAATGCGGCAGGACTCAACAGTGGCAGGTGCCCCTTTCCAGTAAAATGTGTACATGTGGACAGATGTGTGTGTGTGTGTGTGTGTGTGTGTGTGTGTGTGTGTGTGTAAACTTCAGGCTAGGCTGCAGAGATAAGAGTGCCTGAATCAGAGCGAATCACTGCAGTTATTTGCACTGATCCTATCTCCCTCAGCCCTCTCTCCCTGTTCCAGTGGCTGAAAGCCAGGCTCCCCGTTCCACTGGGATGCCATTTTGGCTCCAGGTCAGGCATCCCCCATACACCCGTCAACCCCCTCTCTTCTCTGGTCTCCATTAGACCTCTTTATTTGTTCCTTTGTTGTCTTGAAAGCAGACTTCTCTTCCCTGGCCTTTTCGCCGCGCAGCCGTGCAGTGGCTCATCACAAGCCATGTTGCCGGGAAAATGTAATGAAAGTGCGAATGCTTTGGTGCGTTATAGATGAGGCACAATTAACCGAGCACCACCCCCCCCGCCGCCGCCGCCAGACTGAAGGGCGGTGTGGCAGCCGCCAGGTTTGTGCTGTTTCTGTCCTGATGATTGGTGCCAGTCAGGATTCAAGCCAGCCTACAGTGCGGCATGGCCCAAGTGTGCCCATCTTCCAGGCACGCTTACCCGTCTCATCGCCGACCGCGTCCGGTTTGTTCAGACGGCAAGGCAGTCGGGCAGAGGCAAAAACCTACAGCAACGGGCTTCGTGGGCCTGTGCGCCTGCGTGTGGCTCCGCGTCCAGAGGTGGAGGGATTTCCACCACGAGACAACTCGAGCCCTTTCCCCCTCCAGTATCTCCCGGTCGCCATCTCAGCGCTCCTCTCACAACAAAAACACAGGAAGAGGAATCAGGGCCACTTGACACAGACGTGTCCTCCCGCAGATTCTATCAGAGAGAACAGAAATTCCACCTTATCTGTCGGCTGAGGTGGATAAACAGTCGGCCGCAGGATATGCCTCTGTGTGTGTGTGTGTGTGTGTGTGTGTGTGTGTGTGTGTGTGTGTCGGGGGGCGGAGATTGTTTACAGTGTACACTATCTGCTAGCTGATTAAACTATCCTGCTGTGGCAAGTAACTTCTTTACTCTTTTACTAACTTTCTCTAATCGCGAGCAGACAGAGGAGATCCTACAGTTACATTTTTAAGGGGGTTAACCTCATATATTAGCAAAGAAGCCAGAAAGGCTCTGATAAGGTATTAAACAACATCAATAAGAGAAGAGGCCTATATGTCATAGGAGAAATAAACTACTAAGCGTTAATGGATAGGGGCCTTGTGGTTTTGCTGAGGCATTCATTTTGAGCTAAGTTGCAACTGACTACATCAGCAACTGGATTTAATGCATGATATTTAGTTAAAGCCTGATGGGTCTCCAAGAAATTAACACAGTTGCCGAAACGCAGCTACTTTGGCTCCTCATTAAAACAGACGACAATAATAGCCTACCCTTCAGGTATACGCCATCTGCAAACTCAAACACTTTCCAGCTTCTCGTGGACACAACTGCCAAGCGAGAGTGTCTGTTGCCTCACTGCTGTCACACCGGCATGGTAGTGCCTCGAAGGTTTGTAAGGTCATGCAATACATGGACTTCCAGTTGAGACAAAGGACACACATGCACCCCCAGAAAGAAAGTTTTTGCCGGTGATCCAAAGATACATTTTGGCAATTTAACAGACAGACATAGTGGCGCAGTTACAGTTAAAAGTGCCTTGCTTAAGGGCACACTGGCAGATGTTCATAACTCTTCAGATCAGGGATGGGGAGTAATGGGGAAAATGGGCAACCGCCCCCTAAGACATTACATCATCAACATAAAGAATGAGCTAGATTCTTGAGCATAATAAAAGCGGGTTATTTGATTATAGGCTAAAATCAGATCGTTGCATCCCCAAATTGCCACTCTCGACATCATAATTGATGGCTCCATATGATAATGGTCAAGCTCTTACAGGAGGACGTGTGCCTGACACAGCAGCCCGATGGTTCCACCTGCGCCATCCCACTCCAAACTCAGGAAATCCAACCTTTGGGCTAATTCAGACCAAATGAAAATAGTGCAGCCAAGCTTAACATGGCTAAGTCATAAACACAAAATAAGACTGAAGGGGGCTGGGGGTGGAGAACAAGAATTCTTAACATGTTAATATCGGTAAGGGTTATGATCGGGCTGATGACTGTTAAAAGACAACTATGACAATATCATGAACATTGAATGTCATTTTTAGTAGACGATATAATTAGAAGGGATTTTCCTCCTACTCTCAAGGCGCTCACAGGAAGCGGTGGTGTGTCCCATACTTCCTGGCTGAAGTCCAGGCAGGGCAGGGAGGTTTATAGGCGGCAAGGCGATTGGTGCTGATGCATGAGACGCAGCTCAACTGGGCCCAAGAGAAAATAGAAATGGCTTTCTTTGTCTGAGACGGTCGCTGTTGACCAATCCCAGTAGAAAATGTGGCCAACGCAGAAACAATAAAAACAATAAAAATACATCACTGTGTAGTCAACAAAAGCAGAACCAGCTAGCTTGCAAATGTGTTTTACCCGGCAGAGGAAACCTGTGATTCTCGTCGTCCGTTTAAAACACGCCTCAGGTTGTAGGCTCAAGCCCGTGTCACTCGCCACAGAGGCCAGTTTGAACTATTCCCAGAAACCACAACGTTACTCTCCTAAATTGTTGGGGGTAACCTAATAACCTAATAATCACACCTATGAATAATCAGGATGCGCGTAACACTGGAGAGCAGCAAGCTGGTTCATGTCTTAGCCAATATATCTTCTTTAACCCCAACATGGAAAGCAAAGGGATACAGAATCTAGTGAGAGCATGTGCTCAGATTGGGTTTAAACCAAAGGCAAACCCAAAAACAAATTGCATTTCATATTATTGCTAACTGGTTAAGTGCTGATATACATTTTTGGAAATGACCAGAGAAGGGTTTATTTCAGATGTTCTAAAACATGACATCAGGTATTTAATCATGTAAATTTAAAGAATGTGTATTTTATCATACAATTTATACATTTCCCATTCAATATCGTACTTATTTTTGTGATTTTTTCGTTATTCAAATATACATAAAGTTACATTTAGCATGATTTGCTTTTGGTGAAATTAAACATCCGTATTGGCTTCGCCCAATAGTGGTGAATGAATATCAGTTATCTTTTTGCTAAAATGTGGTTTGAAAGAGGTTTGGTTGGAGCCTGCAAACAGCAGCTTCCCTGATGAATGTTTGGTCAAAACCAAACACTTGTCTTCCTTAAATTATTTCCAAATTGAATAAAGTAATTGAATAACAGACAAAGGCATTAGGTAGACAAGGTGGCCAGAGATGTTTATCTACAGTCAGGGGAGATCTATAATTTATGCATCGAATGGCTATTGTAAATTGCAGTATCAGAATATTTTTTGGGTGGAAATGTGACTGGCAACAAGATGAATGCTTTGCATAGGCTAGGTTAAACATTAAATAATGAAAACACGCCAAAAGCATGGCAACTTGTGACCAGGGGCAGAAGAGTGTGGGAGCGGAGACGCCACTGGAAGACAGACCAGGCACACAAGGAGCAAGACATTAGCATTTCCCACAACATGGAACAGCGCATTGTGTTTACTAACGGACCTTTACTCACGTGCTGTTAGACAGGATTCACAGACATGAATGCTTACTCTCTGATGTCACTTCCAGGACTATGGACGGTTCAGAAGTCCAAAATAGTAAAGTGTGGGAATGAAACATTTGTAGCGTGCAGCACTTTTAATGAATCGCACGAGCTTACCCTGACACCCCTAATATTCTTTGTATATATAGGCATTACCAGACCAGTACATTAGAAGAAACGCCAGCTCGCACAGTGCCAATGGTCCTTCATGAATAAGCAGTGTTTGAGCGAGCGGGTGAGTAAATAAGCGTGAGTGACGCCGGCTGATGAGCGGTAATGATTTGTGTGCCGTGCAGTCCTCCCCTGAGGAGCAGCACTCGCCGAATTCCCCCCGAGCCCAAACCAGAAGGGCGCTCCGGCCCTGAACCCGCCTAATCCCCTACACAAGCCTATTTATATGCCCTGAGTGTGTCTGTCTCTGTGTGTGTGTGTGCGCTCTCATAGGGCTGCAGCAGCACTCATGAATGTATAAATACACAAGTAGCTGCTGTCCCCAATCTTTCGGAGGGAAAGAAATATAGGGAGTGAGAGGCACAGGGAGGGAGTGAAAGAGACTAGCTATTTAATAGTGCAGCATCAGATGGAGGTTAAACAAAGAACACCTCTTTGGGGAGTTATTTGTTTCAGATTAGCCATGAAACAAAATAAGCAGCGCAACAAAGGAAGCCTGAACATTGTAGAATTACTAAAACGGCAGCATGGCTAAATATTATGGGTGTATCCAATAGAAACGCAGCAACTGATGAAAACAGACCGGCATGCAATTACTTTCCGGCCCCGAAAAAAAAAAACATCCCTTCAAATTCACACCCATTTTCCTGGCTAGCCATTGAGCCATCTCACTAACCAGAGAACGCTCAAGGACATACGAGCCCTCTGCAAACAAAAATATCTATTAGTGGCCACAAACAGTTTTTATATTTAATGACCTCTCAACTGCTTTTTTTCCCTTCTCGTCAACCCCTGCTGTCCCCTCCATCACGACTGAGTGACGGTTTAATTATTCACACTGGCTTTGCGCGAAGCAGGTTAGCCAAACGCGAGGGCACATGTTTACATGCTCTTAGGCTTGTGATCGAGTGCAACCATTGTCAAGTGCGCTAACATGGCTGACACAAAACACACCAACACAAGCTTAAAAGGTACACAGACCAATCACACACAAAAGAGTAACAGCAAGACACAAAATGCTAACGCAGCACAACATGTGCACCACCTGCAGGCACACTGACATTTGCTGATTTTAGTTTGTCCTTCTGGTAGTATAGGAAACAGCACTGGACAAGACACTGAACCCACAAATGCATTTGATTGTCTTCTTTAAACCTGTGTGTGTACCTGATTGACATGAACGGGCAGTCAGACACTACAGGTCTAGACTTAGCTTCTGCTGAGCTTCAGGTTTAGCTTCGGTAGTTTCCTCCACTCAATCATTCATTCAAAATGGTGTCCAATGAAAGAGATCTTGACCATAACAACTGTGTGAGAAGGACACTTTACTCAATGGGAAAGAACCGGGGCAGCCCATGTTTGGAGAGGCACTAACATCTGTGCAGTATGGCGCCTCAGAGACCAAAGTTGCTGCAGTATGACAAGGAATGACCAAAGGCTTGTTCCCTCAGTGATTTGCAGGCAGGCCAGGCTCTGCACAAGGCACATAGAGAAACAAGGCAGTGCCAGAGCGGTGGTAGAAAGGATTTTAATGGCTTCATTTGACTCTGACAGGGCTCTGGGTAGACTCCAGAGTCTGACTTTGATGGGCGGGATCCACCTTTGTTCAGAGCATTCAGTCTCAGCGCAACAAGCGAGGAAAAGTCAAACTATGACATAGCAATTTGGTGTGACTCTCCTCCCTCCCACCCCCCCCCCCCAATTCCTTTGGCTCCCTGTCCTTGACCATCTGGTTATGCCTCTGATCTATGCTGGGATTAGCCCACATGCATTTAACTATTAAAACTTGGACTCTTAATATGTTCACCCGGCACAGCCAGAAGAGGACTGGTCACCCCTAGGAGCCTGGTTCCTCTCTAGG
>JACXGJ010016778.1:0-11919 GCA_016801105.1 Esox niger
GCAGAGGGCGAGTGTGTGTGGTGCACTGTGTGCAGTTAGTGCGTGTAATGTGTGCATTCCCTTTGGGGTGGAGTGATGTTACCCTTGTGTCTCACCACTGGTCACAGACAGTGTGTTCCTGTCCGACCAACCAGCACCTAGAACTCATAACCTGCTTCAGAGTCAGCCACCTGCCCCGCAACACAGACACACACACACACACGCACGCACACACACACGCAAAACTGAATCACAGAAGTAGCCTTAAAAAGTGCTGTGTTCCTTCCTACCTCAAACTCCTCAGAGAAGCCATGCAGGTTATTGGAATAGAGCTCCATGATGTGTTTGATGAACTGCCTGACCGGGATGGCATCCATGTCATCTGCAGAGAACATATCACACTTGAAGAGGAAAAAAACCCACATTCACAAAGCCAAGTAGGTGTGTGTGTGTGTGTGTGTGTGTGTGTGTGTGTGTGTGTGTGTGTGTGTGTGTGTGTGTGTGTGCGTGCGAGATAAAGACTGAGAAAGTGCATGTCTGCACGTGTGTTCCAGCACAGCCGACATGAGCTTGCAGAACAGTCTCAGAGACTGCTCATGATCTAAGAGGCCTGTCCATTATAAATGATTTATTGCAAGCTGAATGATGGAACAGGTCCTGAATCAGTCCACCCTACACAGATACAGTCTGTGGACTACTTTGTCAAAACAAAAACAGTTGCGGTTTCCGAGACAAATGTCCAATGAGCTCGATTGTTTTTTCCAGGATCAGGCTTAATCCATGTCCTTAATGGCCACTTCATGCAGAACCATGGGAATGACACCTCAGCTAGATGAGTCACAGGCCGACAAAGACATAATTGTCTAATATGGGTGTTTAGAGGTGGTGGCATCTGTCAGATGAGCAGCATCAGTCCCAAATGACCCATTAAGGAGGGAGGGCTGTAGACAGGACGAGCAGCTGCTGTGTCTGCCTGCTATAGCGTGGTATCACCGCTAATACATCCTTCCAGCTGGGATCACTGGCACACAGGCACCCCCTCCATTGGTCCAGTGGTTAACGCTGATTGGGAGATTGTTTAAGTGCCTCTTTGTAGCATCTTCCATTTGGAAATTAATCAATGGAGTTGATTACAACACTGTGGGACAGTCGGATTTATTGGACCATTGCTGTGCCCACAAGGCATCTCGTTGATGTGAACGGAATACGGTAAGATATGACGGACGATGGAGTAGAGACAGAGACAAACAGTTTGGGCTCCATGCTTCTTCCTCCACTAGTTCTCTCCTTCCTCATTTAACTCCCATCAACGTTCAGCGTCAGCGGGCGGGGGGGCGGGGGGGGTTTGCATTTCAGAAGCCGTAAAACAATCACTGTTCTACAAATTCCCCTCATAAACATTAACACACACTTAACACTGTCCTCTGAGCTGGTTTATAGAGTTGTCTGCACAGAGAGAAGCGCTTAGTCCCAAGATAAAGAAGCAATACGAGAAATGTGCAAGAACACCAGAGTTCATATGAATTTTAGTCTCCTTTATTGGGTCAAGATCCCACGCTACATTAAATAACCATTCAACCCTCAGATGTCACGCTCAGAAGCACCCGATAGGCAAAAAAAGCCTCCTTATCTTCCCCCTCATTAACATTAAGTATTGAATTCTGACTTTCCTCCATCATCTTGTAAGAGGCATACTCAACCCTCTGTCTTTGCTGCCAGCATCCCATTAAGCATGCCCACTACTCCCACCATGCCCTGCTCCAGTATGACATTGTCCCTGGTCTCCCAGATAGCTTGCTTACTGTAGCTGCTTCTGCACTGAGCTCTACTTCAGTCCAAAAACGAACAGAAAACACCCCAGGGCTATGAACCAGCTGGTTGACAGTGTAAACAGCCCTGCTAGCCTTGGACCTTGTACAAACAGAGGAGCTAGCGTTTCAGACAGCATAAAATGGACTGCCCTTCTCCCCAGTGATAAGACCCAGGTGTACCAAATGCCTCTTGGCGTCCATCTCCCCATGTATTATCCTCCAATGGAGGTCAGCGGCATGTTGATCAACTGGCCTCTTGTATAGAGAACACCAGCGGAGCGAGGAGAGATGAGAGCAAGAGAGGGAGGGAGGCCGACAAAGGCAGAACGGAGAGTCAATACCGACATCAGCAGATTCCTATAAGAAAAAAACAAGGCTTTGACACGGGCCAGAGTGCCACAGTACCTTGGAGTACTCAGAGCCTCACTGCTTCGTAAAAGAGTGTTTACTACACACGCCACAACCTTTTTATCGTCTTATTGACTAGCTGCCACATCATATTGTCCCTACACTGGGCACTGAAGTCTCTCAGAGAAAAAAAACTTTGTATCCAACCGAATAGAACAGGTCACAAGCGCATTACTCTGGTTCAGTGCAAACCACTTTGGACACTTACTTGGGCTAGCATTTTGCTAACGACATTAGCCTCATGTACTTTACGTTAGAAAATTTCATCCAGAATTGTCAAGATTTTCTGTCACAGCTGCGAGCTAAGAAACAAATGGCGGCCTTTGAGTTGGCCTCCCAGAAACTTTGTTTAGAAAACCACGCAAATTGCGAAAGCAACACCTAAGTTACGCATCAATGAGAAAGTTGATGGACCCGTTTCTCTCCCAAAAGGAAAGTGGCTTGACACTGAGTACAGCTTTGCCAAATTCTGTTATGACTAACTAGTTAAATTCCCCTCGAGATGTCAGCTCTAGTATCCAACAAAGACTTCAGGCAAGCTTGTTAACCAAATGCTTTCTACAACTTTATTCACACAAAATGCTTGAAATAGTAGGAAATTATTAACCCTCCTCAAATGCAGAAGGATCCCATTAACTTCCTTACATTAGGTTATTCAATCATGAGAAACTCCTATCGGGTAGCTGACGGGTTGCGTCTGACAGTAGAAGACGGCAGTATTTACTCTGCCAGACCGAACTATTTGCAACAGAGAAAAAAGCATTTTTCAAACTTGCCATGACAAAGCAAAACGCAACTCAACAGCTTCAATGTCATCTCAACAAACACTCTGTTGCACTCCTTCTCTGTTTAAAATGTTTACCCCAATGCCAATGAGGACATCAGACAGTATCAGGTGTTCAGAGAATATAGGTTTGTAAATGAAGAGGGTTAAAATGTATGTATGGGTGAACCCAGTAATCTGATCCATGTGTTACAAATGCCTTGCTCAAACAATTCAGTCACTGAATAAAAAAAATGACAAGAAAATATTTGGGTATTGCATGAAGCCAGCAAGTGGGGAATATCTAAGTCAGAGCTTCAGTGAAAAGACCAAAATGTAACACAAACACTAATTACACATTAATTAGAAAAAAACCTGTAGGTGAAGGTGTGTTAGGAGAGTGTGTTACCTGGGATGGGGATTACAGGAATGTTCTCATTGGCCACCACCCTGGGGGAACTACTATCCTCCACATAGAAGTGTGCTGTCTGGAAAAACCTCCTGTAGACAAACACAGAGGAGACAAGAGTTAACCCGACAGTACCAACACCACTGAATAAAGAGAATAGTTAACCGGACAGTACCAACATTACTGAATAAAGAAAATTGTTAACCCGACAGTACCAACACCACTGAATGAAGAGAATTGTTAACCCGACAGTACCAACATTACTGAATGAAGAGAATAGTTAACCAACAGTACCAATACCACTGAATGAAGAGAATAGTTAACCAACAGTACCAATACCACTGAATTAAGAGAATAATTAACCAACAGTACCAATACCACTGAATGAAGAGAATAGTTAACCAACAGTACCAATACCACTGAATTAAGAGAATAATTAACCAACAGTACCAATACCACTGAATGAAGAGAATAGTTAACCAACAGTACCAATACCACACAGAGGAGAGAATAGTTGGGAAAGCAAACCCTAAACATAACAGTTACAGTTTAACACCTTTCTTACTTCATTGTTAACAGCAGGGTGCTAAATCTAATCACAGGCTGACAGTTAAACTATAAGCCCCAGGGTTCAATGATGTCACTTAGTAATGACTCCATTAGGACGACCACCAGCAGTACACAACAGACTGCTGATAGGGAGGGAACAGGTAAACACGTAGACACAGACCTCAGACACACACGCACACGTGCAAACACACACACGCGCACAAGCGCGCGCACAAGCACACGCACAAGCACACGCACAAGCACACGCACAAGCACACGCAGAGCTGACCATAGTGGCAGGAAAGAACAACAGCATGTTTCATTGGGCCCTGACTTACCCTGCAGGACAACAGACAACAGACAACATTTGGCCCTGGCTTCTACTGATGGACAACAGACAGCATACAGCTGCACAACACTCCGAACACAACTCCATACTATTTACTGCAATGACTACAAAGTCATTTGCCGCCATCTCTGCCACTGTGTACCAACTTCTGTGCCTACAAGCCTGAGGGAAAACAATGGACAACAAGGAGAAAAGCAGTGACACAGCCAAACAGCAGGAGCCCCTCTCTGACCACGCGAACCGTTCACCTGCGCACACACACAGTCCCAAATGAGTATCATCTACAGCAGCTTCTCCTACCTGGGTTCCCAGCACGTCTAACGACGCCACCCTAATTACCTGTACTTGATGCAGAGGAGAGAGCAGATGCTGGTCATTCTTGTCAAGAGAGAAACAGAAATGGAAAAAGGAAAGAAAACAGCGGAATGGCCAAACAGAATTAGCAAAAAGATCAAGGGAGTGAGAAAGACAGAGGGGAAAAGCATGTGAGAGGGAGACAAATATTTAATTGAGAGAGAAAGGGGAAAAAAAGACAGACAAAAACTAAATGAGGGGAGGGTCTCCCTTGCGTCACAGCCCTGCCCCCCTCCACCCCTGCCCCCAGGCTAATGACACCCTCAGGGGAAAGGTGGTATTTTCTGTGTTGGGTAAAAAGCAAACCACAAAGGGAGAGATCTTCCATACTAGCACAGTTGTGTTATTATTAACAAGTTGATAAATTTGTTTGTTTCAAAGTTGTAATTTCTGAAAAGAACAACATTGGAAATATATCTGTGACAGTTTTTCATAAAACATTTTATAATTCATATTTTTAAGCCTTTTACAACATTGAGCAATGCTTTGGTGTACATACTGGCACACAACCTTTTTGAAACAATCTGCAACATTTTATTGGGTTCACAAAGTAGATTATTTAAATCTTCCTGGAACCTGTTCTAATTTTCCTGTAACATGACCAAAATATTTAGGTACTAGCTATATCTGTGTTGAAAAAACACTGTAACATGTGTTTTATGTTCTGTAAAATTACTCACATGATTTGCAATGTTCTAGGAACATCAATGTTCATGAAAATACATGTAATATTTAGCAATTTTGGCTAGAATGTTTAAAAAGCATTTCTCAAGACTTTTCTTTCAATTTGTGAACGGAAATAATGTTCATAATGTCGATAAAACATCTATGTTTGTTATTGTGGGGTGGATCAATGGATCGATCCAAGGTGAGAGGGAGGAAATTAACTAAAATACTATATAACTGGACCCTTAAATTGTCCCTGATTCCATTTGAAGTAATTTAGCAGATACTCTTATCCAGAGCGACTTTATAATGAGTGCATACATATCGACACTTGCTTCTCAGTACTAGGTTCCCTAATAAAACACACAACTGCGGTGTTGTAAGCACTATGCTCCACACAGCACCAGGACGGAGCGACACAGGACATGGAGCGACATGGATGGGAAGAGTCGCATTTTGGCATTGGACTAAGTTATCCCCCATACAGCCTGCACACCTCTTGACTTGGAGTGGATTGACAGAAAACATCTCTCCAACTTGAGTTAAATATAGATGCCATGTTTTGCTATCTAAACCTCTGCCTAACATCTGTGAGTGCCCTCCAAACATGGCCATGTCCTCAAGCCCTCCAGATGGAGCTTTCCCCTTTAAAAGTAATTCATGACTTAATAACATTTTGATGTACAACTCAGTGAACCAAAAACACAACCAATTAAGGCAACAGAGAGCTGGGTGAAAAAAACCACTCACTTATTTAATCAGTGATCACAATATTCATTGTGGTGACAAAGTGATGCTAGTGACAAAATGATGCCAAATGAATGACGACCATGCTTGCATAACTCCATTAGGAATAACGATTGTGTTGTGAAAAATCTCTTCATCTCCTCCATTGTCTCTTTCCCTTCAGACAGGGCAGGGAAAAGGGGGTGGTGCACGAGAGACATGAGAGGAGAACGAGGAAGAAGAGACTGAACGGGTTGAGCTGGTCTTTCATCACACCCAGTTTTCCCAGGAGAGAAAGCCATTGTTTGTGAGCTGTCAGCTCTAGTCACCAGCACACCGCCCAGAGCGACAGACAGGCAGACGGCCTTTTACTGTCACATCCCCATACCCACCACGACCCGGTCTCATCACATGCCACAACAGCACATCTTCCCAACGTCCATCACCGGATCAATCCCATGTGCTTATTAATCACTTCAAATATTAACTTTTCGTAACGCAAACCTAACCCTCTGCTCATTTCACCATAAGCATCATTAGCGACCTTCCTACCTCTGACAATGGCATAACCAGTATCAGAGAGACGGCGAATACACATCGAACCCACTGTTGAGCTATCATCCATTTTCAGGCATCACAGCAACCACGGTGGGGGAGAATAAAGAAATGAAACTTTCATGGAAAAGCTCAAGGCAGAGCCGTGTATGAATAAATAAATCATAAAGCATCAAACCCTAGTAATGATCCATTGTTTTGTATAGCTCATTAGGCTGCAGCAGGCAGTGCATTAGTTTGCCTGGCCTGTGTAATTACTGATGCTCGCCTGGGGAATCGCAAGGCGTTGCGCGCTGACTTATGGTGGCTCAAGGCAGACATCTACAGTGGACATCAAGGCCAGGGTGAATGGGCCTCAAGATAGGGAGGCATACTTATTATCTATGACAGAGTCAAATATTTAGAACTGTTGGCCAGTGGGGTTTCTAGTCGGAATGTTCCAAGAGTGCAATTTTCTCCTCTAAAGCCGTTGCTAAGTAATAATTCACGCTTCCGCGTTGCACTGATTTATTTTTAGTCATTTCAGAGATTTCTAGTGAAAGCCGATATGTGATATGTGATTTGAAACCTCAACAAAAATGTACATTTCAGTCCCCCCCATGCAAGTTAATAAAAACTATCGACAAAACATTGCAGTTCTCCTTTGTTTTGGTTTTTGTACGGGGCATAATTTCAAAGGGAATTTGGGGACACAGAAATATCTTTCAATGCATTATATTATAATGCTGGATTGTACAGGAAAGTGGTGAGAGACAAAGGAGACGTTTTTTGCTGAGCAGCAGGCCTGGTTGCCGCGGCGGCACAAGCACACCGGAGGCAATGGGCCGGACCGCCGCGACCACCAACCCAGAACGCTCAACCATGTCCGGGCACCACAGCAACCACTGACGTGGTGAAATAAAATCTGTCAGGACTTGCTTAAATGAAACAGCTCAAGGCCCAGCATAAATAAAGCATAATGCACGGAGCTCCAGTTATGATACATTGTGCTGTAGAACTCATTAGGCTGCAATAGGCAGCGGCTACACGCAGCCAGCCGTTAACCAGGCCTCTGTAATTACTGAGGCTGAGAAGGAGGGAGAGTGAGTGTGGGTGATTGGCATCACAACGCCGATGAACACACAGCTGGGTCCCCTCCCAGCACCAGAGGCCTTTGTGGGCCCCCACTCCCATCGAAAGGAGTGCGATGGGGATGAGGGGAGGAGGAGAGGACGGGGGAAGGGGGCGGAGAGGTGGATCAAAGAGGAGGGGAGAAGGAAGAGGGAGGGATGCCAAAAAAGCAATCATCCTCCACCCGGTGGATTCCTGGTGGCGGGCAGCATCCCGAAACGTGCAAACGCACACACACACACACACACGTATACACAAACACAAGACAGCAGATGGGTTCGGAGCTCCCTGGGGGACATTCACCCGGCCCATTATATTGTACTGGGAGATTGGTTGGATGGTTTGCGTCACTTCCTGTTTGCTTTCAGTTCGTGGTGCAGGCTGCAATGTACACTGTGTTGTTAGCTGTCTAGTGAGCTTCACATTAGCAAGATTGCTAACCCCATTTGTCAGTAATAAACTAGACTGTGATTATACTTCATATCTCAAAAATGGATTTGATGTTAAATCCTGTACTTACAAGGAAATCATGGTCATTTAACATATTACCAACCATTTACTTCAGGTGATTGGTCTGTGTTAAACTCGACTAGATCCAATTATGGCCCTATTTGAGGGCTCTATTGGTTATATTGTAGACCATATTCCCTGAGAATCCCACAAAGACAGAGCTATCACTAGCATTTACAGTATGACATAAAATGTACTACAAATGTACAATCAATTTACACAGCAACCCTGTGCCTGAGTCCCCTGAAATCCTTTCTGACCTCTTAGTCAAGGAACATAATATAAAAAATGTTCTCCAGAAGTGGGTTTGGAACAAACTCTCAGAACCATGACATTGTCACAGTCACACTATGGGATGCGTTGTGTCCACAGGACAGTAAATTATGGATACAAATTTACTTTTTATGTTCATAATTATGGACTTTTAAATGTCCAATCAAATTTACAGCAACAACGAATAAAATGGGCCCGAACCAAGGAAGTTTAAAAGCTGCAGTATAAATTCTAGACAATCCAAAGATGCCTTGGATTCCCTTGCAGGCTTCACCCACCAAGGTTGTCAGGTTAAATAAATCCACTAAATGGCTGATTTAAACATAACCTTGCATAACACCACAGATGCTTCCACCACTACAGAATAACCAAATGCGCGACAAAAAACGGGCAGGTCTAGAGAATAAACTGAACCCTGAAGCCAGCCACCAGGAAATTGGAACAGGAGTATTTCGCCTAGTCCAGCCAGGCTGCTCGAGCAGCGACAGATTCCAACCTGATTGAGAAGAATAAAAACAATCCTCTACGGTCTATGTTTCTGCATTGGTTTTCCTAGCCACCAGGTAATATTCTTATTGCTGGCTCTTTGGAGCTTTAGGCTGGGCATGTGAATACGGCTGGCATGCTGATCTAATATTTCAGAAATACATTTCATTGACTTATTGAGGAGAGGCCAAACAGGAGAGTTGGTCTACCAGGGACCAGGGTCATATACTTGGCAAGAAGAGGATGCTACAGGGTTAATGAACAGCCGTGCCTGGGCACAGCAGGTGGGACAGGGAGACCAAAGGTGTCTCTCCGATAACTGCGAGTTGAAGAGAGGAAAAACATAGTGCATCACAATCCCCTGCCCCCGGGAAGGCTGGGATTGTTGCCCACCCACAATCCCACCCAGGATCAGTAAGCCAGAAATAAATAGAACAATGCAATACCTCCAGTAGACCAGCACTGCCAGCAGCATGACAAGGCACAGCAGAGTGAGAGCTGAAACCACCACCAAGGGAACAATCCACTCCAACCTGCCTGCCCCGGGGTGAGGGCTGGTGGCCACACTTGTCCTGTCTGGAAGGGTGGATGTGTGGAAATTAAACAGAAACAGGCTGGGTCAGAAAACCACATGTACTCCCAAAAATCAAACAAACTAAATATTTCAATGCAAAAAAGACACACACATACACATATATACACACACACACACACATATATACACACACACATATATATACACACACACACATATATATACATACAGACACATATATATATATATATATATATACATACACACATATATATACATACACACACATATATATATATATATATATATATACACATATATATATATATATATACATACACACATATATATACACACACACACACACACACACACACACACACACACACACACACACACATATATAAAGCACCAAATTAAAACATAGATAATTATTTGGGCTGCTCTGCGAGACGTCAGAATTCAAACTAAATATTTATACATCAATTGACTGTGTGGGATTAATCCAGTGGGCAAGTGACTAAGCCAGAGACAGGGAAGGAGCATGACACATCTAAATGGATTTGTTTATATGAATGAATTAACAGTTATGATAGAGCAATCCACTCAGGTATTCATAAAACAAATATTTCTCTGTTGTCTTCCTGGCAGGCAGGCAGGTTTAGAAAACTTGCCTCAGGTTACACCTACTATAGGCCCCCAGGCTAGTTATTGCCCCCTCAGGCTGTACAATAGTTAGCTCCATTGCTCTCTCCAGGGCACTCTAGGTTACAAAACGATGAGATTCAAACAATGATGTATTTGTCTCAGGATGCAGTATAGTGTCATATGAAAGCTGGGCCTGGTTCCAAAGCTGACATATAAAAAAGACTCCAGTTGATATGCACATGCATAAAAACACAGCCAGAGGAATAAGACAAGCTGCCATGGCAGAAGCATAATCGAATGAACTGACAATAGTATGTGGGTCTGTACAGCAATTCAAAAATGACCCCCTACTCCTAACGGAGAGAGACACAGCCTCCACAGAGGGTCCTACTCACCAGTGTGGACGGAGAAAGGCCAAAGGCTCTTCTCCTCTGCGCCTGTTTTCGGAGAGTGTGTTGGTCCCTGGGGAATCTGCATTTCTCTTTGTGCTGTGTCATTCTTTGGCTCCGCCGTAGGTCTTAAGCTACTGTCCTCTGGGACCATTTGGTCCTCCTCTACACTAGGTGGCAGTGTGGTGCTGTTAGTCACTGGATCTCCCTGCCTCTGTCCTTTCTCTTTGGCTGTGGATGTGGGGGTCGGGACGGAGGAGGGCTCTTTGGCCACGGTGGCGTTTAGCTGGGTCTCCACCTCATCAGGTGCACTCTTGCTGTTCTTCTTCCTCCTGTCGTCCTCCCCTTCATCATCCTCGCCCTCAGTCTCCGTATCCTCCCCCGCCTCGGTCTCCTCTGCTGCTGCGTCCATGTCGGACCCCCCCTCTGGGGCTGCGGGGGGCTGGCTGGAGGCCGGAGGCTGGGCAGGCTGATGGTTCGGACCGGGCTTAGACCCAGGGCTGGCGGCCGGAGCCTGTGTAGGCCAGAGGGAGCCAGGCAGGGAGGAGATTACACCTCCACTGAAACCCAGACCGGCCAGCAGGGTGCTGGTCACCACCGATGCCACCGTTGCCTGACTGCCGCTGGACGAGGGGCCCATGCCTCCGGTAGCCATGGAGACAAAAGAGAAGGAGGGGCCGGAGGAGGTCCAGGTGGAGGAGCCGGAGCTGATGGGCGCCATGTCAGCCGAAGACGCAGGGGATTCGGTGGGCTGGGGGGGTAGCAGGGGTCAGTATCGGACCATTTCAAATCATTCTGGCACATTACAGCATTAATTGTTATGCTGCCATCTTCTGGACAACACAAGTTGGCTGCACTTACCATTCCAGTTTTCACAATGCGTGTTCCCTCGAATATCCTCGTGGTATTAGCTGAGACAGCAAAAATAGTCAAAGGTTACAGTTGTATATGAAACAAAGATATGGCCGAAGATTTCGAGGAGTCGGCTGTAGTGCCCTTTTACGGTGGGAGGTGGGCTCACCTCGGAACAGCAGCGTCTGGCTGAAATCACTGCGTAGATCCCTTTGGCACACAGCCTGGACTCTGAACAGATACAGGATGTCTGGAGAGACGTGGGTTATCACCACCTTCTGTGGGAAGGACAGAGTTAGATACAGGATGTCTGGAGAGACGAGAATTATTACCACCTTCTGTAGGACAGACACAGTTAGATACAGGATGTCTGGAGAGACAGGAGTTATTATCACCTTCTGTGGGACGGACACAGTTAGATACAGGATGTCTGGAGAGACAGGAGTTATTATCACCTTCTGTGGGACGGACACAGTTAGATACAGGATGTCTGGAGAGACAGGAGTTATTATCACCTTCTGTGGGACGGACACAGTTAGATACAGGA
>JACXGJ010016779.1:0-11917 GCA_016801105.1 Esox niger
CCCGCTTCTACGTCTTCCGCTGCCTGCTGCTGGCACTCGTCTTCCTGTTCGTGGCGTCCTACTGGCTGTTCTACGGCGTGCGCGTGCTGGAGCCCCGGGA
The DNA here is from genome assembly GCA_016801105.1 of Esox niger. Classification (NCBI taxonomy): domain Eukaryota; kingdom Metazoa; phylum Chordata; class Actinopteri; order Esociformes; family Esocidae; genus Esox; species Esox niger. Next base: position 101 of record JACXGJ010016779.1, read on the forward strand.
GAGGGACTACCGGGGCATTGTGGGTTACGCGGCGTCGCTGGTGGACGCGCTGCTCTTCATCCAGTATCTGGCGTTGGTGCTGCTGGAGGTCAGGCACCTGCAGCCGGCCTTTTGCCTCAAGGTGATGCGCACTACGGACGGGGCCAGCCGCTTCTACAACGCGGGACACCTCAGGTGAGGGACGGAAGGAGCTGGGGCACGCGCTATGGAACGGCACGCTCTCGAAGTGTTATGAAACACGTTCGTCCAAGTGTGTCGTTTTTTTCCCCGAAGTGCTTGAATTTCACCTCACATGTTCTAGAGGGTTCTGGTAATTGTTTAAACCAGTGGTGGGATTTCCGGCACCTAGTGTGTTTTGGTTTCGCTAGGCTTTGCTTCTCATTTGCATCTTTTGCACAGATCTAACCACATTCTTGTCTGCCCACAGTAAGGATTGGAATCAAAACCCACATGACCCACATGTGACTCAAAAGTGACCCACATTCATCTTCTGGTTTTGCCTACTGCATACGTGTCACTAGTGTGTTTTTAATGTTCAAGTTGAACCAGGCTAATTGCATTGCTCTCATCTGTCCTATACAATGGGAGAGGCTGATCCTATAGTACTCCATTGTGTGCCAATAGATATCTGGTGTCCACCTTGATGAGTTTAGAGGAGTAGTAGGTCTGCAGAGCCCAGCGTGCTGCTATGACCCACATCAGCATAGCTGCAGTACCGCCTTGGTCCAGTGGAGAGTCCCAGAGACGTACCATTTATTATAATAATGTTTTAAAATTATAAGACATTATTTAGTCACAGTGTGAAGAGTTTGTCATGCATTATGCATCATGTGAAGGAAAACTCATCACCGTGTGTCTTTTTAAGTGCCCTGTCATGAAACCCTGACTCCTGACATACGTATGTGTAGGTATTGCATCACTAATCAACAAAATTTAACACTTTTCTGCCATTGGCACAATTATGCTCTTACTGATCATTATGAAAGTAATGGTGATCAGAATCACAGTTATCTGGACATTTACATAAACGTAAAAAGTAATTTGGTGATTTGGTGCTTATAGGTAATAAATGAAAACGGATTGAAACTCAATACAATAAAAACAACTGTAGCGGTTTTGTTGGTGGTGATTGATTAGGCAATATTCCGCATCAATTAATAGGTTTTCTTTCCCTGTCTCTGATTCAACAGTTTCCAAAGGGCAGCTGTATGGGTCTTGGACCAGTACTACAGTGATTTCCCAGTTTACAACCCTGCTCTGCTCAACCTGCCCAAGTCCATCCTCTCTAAGAAGGTCTCTGGCTTCAAAGTCTACACTCTGGGAGAAGGTTAGCCTTGGTTCAATACTATCCTCTCATCCCCATAGTCACTTATCTCTCCTTTAATCTTTTCTGAAAACCCATTTGTGTCTCATATAATGTCTTAGCTTTAGAAAACAGACAGATGTTATATGTTGATGTCTTAACTTTAATTTCTATGTTGAGTGTTTTTTTTACTGTAACTATGTACGTCAGTTAATTGTTCTTTACCGTACTTTCAAGAAAACAACACCAATAACTCTACTGGTCAGTCCAGAGCGATGATCGCCGCAGCGGCTCGCAGGCGAGACAATTCGCACAACGAGTATTATTATGAAGAGGCCGAGATGGACCGCAGGGTTCGCAAGCGCAAAGCCAGGTGAGGAGGCATCGGACCGGGTGGAGTATCTGCGACGATCGATGTCACTGTTGATCAGCGACGACGATCAACTGCTTTTGTGGATAGTTGTGTGTTTTATTTATGTTGTGAATGAAATGATCATTGCAAGGCAATAGGGGCAAATGTTCAAATCGTTAGTTAAGGAAGTTTAGCATTAATATATTTTCTGGCAGTTTGGGTTACACTGTCAGTTGTACACACCATCTTGCCAGAAACTTGCTTGATTGCAGTCAGAATTGTCATTTGTACTTGCATTTGCCTCAACTATTAATTCCCAACTTGCAGATACATATACTTAATACTTGTACATTTGTAATTTTTTCCGCCCTCCCATATTGGCTTTATAACTGTCATTTTGCACTGTATTTGCCTTCATTGTACATCTACACATTTTACTTGTAACATACACTTCACTTAAAACTTCACCTCAGGAAAGATGCTAACTACATTTCATTGTACTGTACTTGTCCTGTTCAACAACAATGAAGTTGAATCTAATAAAAAATAACGATTGCCCTTCCTCCTCCCAGGCTGGTGGTGGCGGTAGAGGAGGCCTTTACGCACATCAAGCGTCTCCAGGACGACGAGCCCGCCGCGTCTTCCCCCAAGCACCCGCGTGAGGTGATGGACCCCCGGGAGGCGGCGCAGGCCATCTTCGCCCCCATGGCCCGGGCCATGCAGAAGTACCTGAGGACCACGCGCCAGCAGCCCTACCACAGTATGTAGAGCATCCTCACACACCTGCAGTTCTGCATCACCCACAACATGACTCCCAAGGTCAGCCACCTCCCGTCGATAACTGGACCCTTTACGTGTCCGATACACCCTTACATTACCCTCAGACAGGAGATAAATCTTGGACCCCTGACATTTGTTGTGACCACAACAACCAGAAATATTAGCCAGTCCAACCGTTGATGACTGTAAATGAAATGTCAATTGGTCCATAGAAGTCTCCTGACTGTAGGGAAGCTAAAATTAGCATTGTTCGCTCGAAGATGAATACCAGGAATAAGCTTGACATTAGGTGAAAGAAGGGCAAACGTTTACACAAAGAGAAACTAGATTAGATTGTATTGCAACAGTGGTCTCCACTCATCTTAGCCCAATTTCATTTTGACTTAATGTATCGCTTTGATGGTTTTCTCTGTGTCTCCCAGGCCTTTCTGGAGCGCTACCTTTCCCCAGGCCCGACTCTGCAGTACCAGCGGGAGAACAGCCGAGGGCGCCAGTGGACTCTGGTGAGCGAGGAGCCGGTGACCTCTGCTTTGCGGCAGGGTCTGGTGTTCTCCCTACGTCGCCTCGACTTCTCCCTGGTTGTCACGGTGACACCCCTGCCCTTCCTTCACCTGGGAGAGGAGTTTATCGACCCTAAGAGCCACAAGTTTGTCATGAGACTGCAGTCGGAGACCTCGGTGTAGAGAGGAAGAGAGCTGTGGGGCAAAAGGAAAAAATATGAAAGATGAAGCGAGAGAGGGAGAGACTATGTTTCAATTTTGTTCTAAGCCCAACTCTCTGTAAATACCTCTGTGTGAAGGAGGCAGAGAAGACCAGGAGAAGCAAGAGAGGAGTGGTTGAGAGACCGTTAGAATGAATTAAAGACCTTGTTCCGGATTTGTCTTACTCTGTGTCACTCTGCCTTACTGTTTTTGGCTGGCCAATCAGACAATCCGTCTGCTGATCATTCCCACAATGCATCAGCTTCACACAAACGTGTGGGTGTAAACACCCACAACACCATCTGCTTATAACCACGCAATAACAACTTTGTAGATTTGGGTTTGAAAGTTTCAGTGTACTTACTTCGGTTTCGCTTCTGTCTCTCAGTTCGAAGTGTGAATCGTGAATGGAACCCTTTTCCCTATGTTGTGCACAGTTCCCCTTTTCCTTAAGATACCATTTGACAAGTGGCTTAAGATCATCACTGTTTAGACAGCCATGTCTCAGTTTCTTGCACAATGCAGTGTCTGTGTGACAGATGTCCGCAAGGGCTGTACAAACCTCAATGGCTTTCTTCCTCTGTTAACTGTGTGTGAGGTTCTGTGTTTGTGCTTTACTGTGTTACAGAGTCATTGGGACCTGTATGTTTCTTTGTATTTTTATACCTTTGAAAAAGCCAATTGGAGTGGACCTTTTGCTAACAAATAGGCAAATGGACTGTTAAGAAACACAACAATAAGATAAATGTGATTAAAATGAATCATGGACACGTATGAAGAAATAAAACGGGAAGTGTGTTCCTTTGTAGACAGCTGATGAATGTTAAGTTAAAACACTGACCAGCTGACTTTTATCAGATGTTTCAGAAATGTATCATAATTGATATGTTGGGGACTTTGATATGTATTCCAGTGTTTGAAGAAGAAGGTATGAACAAAACAAACCTGATTGAACCACTCATGTTAAGGACGTTCCCGGGTTCTACCCCGTTCCAGATGATATGTCCTTAATTCGAAAGTGTGCACTGGTGTACTACTGATATAAGTAAACAAATGCATGTAGTTTCCAGACAGCTTTTTAAATTACTCATCAAGTAAGGAGAACTTGGCCTTCAGACCGAGAAGCTGAGAACTCAGTCATGAACACTTTTTTTTATTTTTAGAATGTTTCCTGAACTCGCTCAGTTGATTTCCGTTCTCGGATGTGTCATTTTTTTCACTGAAGTGTAGCACAGCAAAGGTCACTGTGCTTTGTGTGCTGTATTAAAGCCCAACAGGTGAAATGCAAGGGCACAGCAGAAACCGACGTGCCCCACATTCACACCCAATAGAATTGTAATAGACATCGCAAAGGGGGGTTGCCTCATCCTGGCTTTTCAGAGATTGGCTGGTTACTCAATCAACCACAGTCATGTGCAACACATGACCACTTTGTTGTTCTGAACATGTGCCCATGCTGAAAAATAAATGTCCCTTTTTCCGCCCATATTTTATAAGCAAAACACTGAAGAGTTTGATTCAATATTAAGAGATGAATATCAGTGTCATTCGTTGGTCCAGCACAAAAACGCTTTTTGTGCTTTTTGGCAGCTCACTGCTACTGTAGTCTGTTGTTTATGAATGTTTTTGTATCTACTGTTAATGTATACTGCATGTTTAAAAGACAATAGGCTGATATGTTTTGTTATTATTACATAGGTAGTTTTCACATGCAAAGAGTTCATAACCCCTGCATTTCTTAAAGATATTCTTGAATTTTTTAATGTGAAGCTAAGATGCTAACCTTTTTTAAAAAGAGCAACGTGTTGTAAATACATTTTAGAGGATAATTTTATAACTAAATTGTTACAGCCTTTCTAATAAATGATCTCTGTTGAGATGATGCTATGTGGCTTTGTTTACCCAAGCACCCAAACTTTCTTTCTCTCTTCCTCTCCCTTAATATTCATGTTATCAATGAGGGCAGCGTTATCATGCAGGTACAGGTGCCAGTAAGTTTCACGCTGTCTCCGCCACAAAGTGCTTGTATCTGTACCGAGCCTAAAACCCTAAAGAGCAAGCAACAATAAGAAGTTAATGCAAAGGGGCTTAGAAAAACACCCTAGTAGAGTAGGAACCTAGGATAAAACCTAGAGAAAAGCAAAACTCTGACGGGTGCCTAGATCAACATTGGGTCAATAAATACAGGAGGTCTCTGACAAGAGTCTCAAAGCACCCTGAATATGGGCTGAGTAGAGCTCATGTGAGTTCATGTGATCATATTGCCACAGACTTGATCATGACGTGATCATTACGCCCTCAGTGCTGTTTGTTTGGAAATTCCAGGTCCCAGAAGGAGGCCTGTGTCTTGAGACCATAGTATCCATGTAGGTATCCACAGCTGAATCCATACAGAGAGTTAGACCAAGTCCATATAGTGCTTTGTACGTTAACAGTAACAAATCAACCCTGAAAAGCAGTTAACAACAAGCAGCACACAGCACCACAGACAGGAAACAGGAAGTTGTGACAAACCAATACCACGCTGATAACATGCTTTCGTTCCACAGAAGGTGGTCGACTAGTGGGACAGATGTGTGAGACAGGTGTGGAGCTGATGCAGGCTGCAATACATGCAGGAAGCAGCAGAAACATGCGGTGTGATTCGTTCATTGGTTCCCTAAGGTGGGGTTTGTCCAAACCGACAACTTAAACATCTTCAAAAGGAATATCTTGCTAAATTGCTTTGAAAATGCAAACAGTAATGTTCACTTTTTCAACTATATTTTCCAATCTGCATCCAAACAAACATGCCTTTCACTTGACAAAATGTAACATTCCAAACTTGGTTTTCACCTTTTGTGTCAGCGTTCTGGTGATCGAGGAAGGAGGAAGCGGACTGCGGAGCTATCGTGTTCAGATTCATTTAATTCAGAGAAGCTGACATACGCTCTGTATAGTCGAGACAATAACACACAAAGACAAAGGGAGCAGAGGGAACATATATACTTAGGGGAATGACTAAATGATGATCAGGTGCGCTAAACGAGACAACAGGTGCAATGAGTTGATGAGGGCGATGGTGTCAGAAGGTCAGTGACGTCGAACGCCGAAGCCCGCCTCCTGCAGGGGGAGGATGGGCTGTAGATGGCGTAGTCGTCTGGGAGAGGGAGATCGGTAAGGAAATCAACAGATAGGTGGGTCCACGGCCGTTGTGGAATGGGTAAGGGGTGCAACTTACCCATAGGCAGGTGTCGGGGTGCCTTACTCTGGGCGCACAACGAGCAGGAAGAGACGTACACCCTCACGTCCTTAGCCAAGGTGGCCCACCAGTACTTCACGGCCAGGGCCCACAGCGTCTGCCCGATACCAGGATGACCAGAGGATGGAGAGGTGTGGGCCCAGTAGATGAGCCGGTCACGGACAGACGTCGGCACATACGTGCTGCCCTCAGGGCATGAGGGCGGAGAGGGCTCGTCACGCTGCGCACAAACGATGTCCGCGTCCAACTCCCACCGGTGCCCCAATACATTACTCCGGTAGCACGGGAGCCTCATCCACTGACCTCTCCTCCGTGTCATGCTGGCGAGACAGCACGTCTGCCCTGACATTCTGACTTCCCGACCTGTAAGTGAGAGTGAACACAAACCGGGAGAAGAACATAGCCCGCCAGGCCTGGCGAGGGGTCAGCCTCCTCGCTGCCCGCATGTACTCCAGGTTACGGTGGTCAGTCCAGATAAGGAAAGGGTGCTTGGCCCCCTCTAACCAGTGTCTCCACGCCGACAGGGCTCTAACCACGGCCAATAGCTCACGATCACCGACATCGTAATTACGCTCCGCCGCACTGAGCTTCTGTGAGAAGAAGGCACAGGGACGGAGCGTGTTTTGACTCCCCGTTTGTTGGGAGAGGACGGCCCCAAGACCACATTCGGACGCGTCCACCTCCACAACGAACTGGAGCGACGGGTCGGGATGAGCCAGGACCGGAGCTGTGGTGAAACGGTGTTTCAGCTCCACAAACGCCCGCTCAGCATCCGTGGTCCACCGTAACCGTGTCGCCCCAACCCTCAGGAGGGAGGTGATCGGAGCCACGACCTGGCTAAAGCCCCGGATAAACCTCCTGTAATAGTTAGAAAAGCCTAAAAATCGTTGCACACCCTTTACCGTGGTTGGGGACGGCCAATTACGCACGGCATCAATGTGGTTCTCCTCCATAGCCAAACCTGTGCGCGAGAAACGGTAACCCAGGAAGAATACGGACGACTGGAAAAACAGACACTTTTCGGCTTTCACGTACAATCCATGTTCCAACAGTCTAGCAAGCACTTTACGCACCAACGAGACATGCTCAGCGTGAGTAGTCGTATAAATCAAGATGTCGTCAATATATACAACTACCCCCTCGCATAACATGTCCCTGAAAACGTCGTTGATGAAAGATTGAAAGAATGATGGAGCATTCATTAAACCGTACGGCATCACTAAATATTCGTAATGGCCAGTGGTTGTACTAAAGGCTGTTTTCCATTCGTCCCCCTCCCGGATACGCACCAGGTTATAGGCACTCCTGAGGTCCAACTTTGTGAAAAAACGGGCCCTGTGCATCCTCTCGACCTCCGCGGAGATTAAGGGGAGAGGGTAGCGGAACGGGATGGTGATCTTATTCAGCGCCCTGTAATCGATGCACGGGCGCAAACCACCGCCCTTCTTTTTTACAAAGAAGAAACTCGAGGAGACCGGTGACGTGGAGGGCCTAATGTATCCCTGCTCCAACGATTCCTTAACATACGCGGACATCCCGCAGTCTCGGTGCGAACAGGGGATACACCCGACCCTTAGGGAGTGCGGCCCCTTCTAGGAGGTTTATCGCGCAATCCCCCGGCCTATGAGGCGGTAACACAGAGGCCTTAGCTTTGGAGCAGACCTTGGCCAAGTCCCTGCATTCGGGAGGAATTGGCACGACAGGAGCACTGTCTGGACTTTCCACCGTGGTCGAACCCACGGAAACACCCAAACACCTACCTACGCACTTCTGCGACCAACCCGAAAGGACCTGACTAGACCACGAAACTATAGGGTCATGGAGGGACAGCCAGGGAAAACCTAGAACTACCGGGAACGTGGGGGAATTAATAATGTTAAACGAAATAGTTTCGCGGTGGTGGTGACAGGTGATCATGAGGAGTGGGACAGTACATTCTTTAACAAACCCCGACCCTAGTGGCCGGTTATCTAATGCTCTCACAGGTAGGGGACTGGTGAGGACCTGGAGGGGAATACGTGCGCGCAAAGCGAAATCCCGGTCGATAAAATTCCCAGCCGTGCCTAAATCTCCTAGCGCCTTACACTGGGAAAGTGATGGAAAACCAGGGAATTCAACAGGGACGGTGCAGAGAGTGAGCGGAAAAGCAATCGGAGAGTGTACATGCGCTACCTGGGGTGATACGGAAGTGCCATGTCTGTCGCCTCTCGAGCCGGAGGAAGAGGGGTAGCGCGAAGCGGAGAAATTGCCACAGCGCTTAGCTGATCCCCTCTGTTCCCCAGCTCCAGCATGTTAGTGTGGTCGTGAATGATCTCCGCAACACGTGCTCCATTTTCTTCCTTTTCTTGGGGTGTGTTATTCTGTCAGTGTTCTGGTGATCGAGGAAGGAGGAAGCGGACTGCGGAGCTATCGTGTTCCGATTCATTTAATTCAGAGGGGCTGACATATGCTCTGTATAGTCGAGAAAATAACACACAAAGACAAAGGGAGCAGAGGGAACATATATACTGAGGGGAATGACTAAATGATGATCAGGTGCGCTAAACGAGACAACAGGTGCAATGAGTTGATGAGATGGGGCGATGGTGTCAGAAGGTCGGTGACGTCGAACGCCGAAGCCCGCCTCCTGCAGGGGGAGGATGGGCTGTAGATGGCGTAATCGTCACATTTTGCGTTTTGCGTTCAAGTCTGTGTTTGTGAGGGTGTATGGTGTGTTGGTTGTGCATCTAAATGCCTGTCACAGGTCTCGCAATGACAGCTATACAGTTTCATGGAATTGTCAGTGAATTACATTAACAGACACCTTCAGGCAGACACTCTTACCACCAGAAATTACTGCAAATATATTGCAACGTCAAGATGTGCTATGCTAATTGACTTCTACCCAAAAAGATTGTGCAGTAATAAAATTAAAAGGTGCTTTAGTAAAGAATTAGTTTAAGGGTGTGCACACTTATGCAACCAGGTTATTGTAAGGTTTTCATACAATTTTTCCCCATCAGATATTTTTGCTTGTTTTTCAATTGAATATAGGTCACATTAAAGGGGGAAAAAGTTCTGACATGATTTATCTTCATCTAATTATTTACATCACAAACACCTGCCATTTTAACAGGGGTGTGTAGAATTTTATATCCACTGTATTTGCACTGAGGGAAAAAATTAATTGTATACGTTTGCTCACTGACACAGAAATGATCAGTCTATTGATTTGAAAAGTGAGTGACACAATGACAAAAAAAATCCCAAACAATGCATGTCAAAAATGTACGGAATTTATTTGCATTTTAATGAGTGAAATAGGTATATGACCCCTCTACAAAACATGACTTAGTACTTGGTGGCAAATCCCTTGTTGGCAATCAAAGGTCAGATGTTTCTTGGAGTTGGCCACCAGGTTTGGAGACTGGCTAGGATAAAAGGGTCCTTTGTATTTATTTTCTTTGATTTGACAAACCGCTGGCATTGCCCTACTCCTGCTTGTGTCAACCTGCCCTCTTTCCCTATTGTTTGTTACATTGTATGGTTTGTTTGTGTTAATTAAATACCCAAAACATTGGGCTGGCCCATCAGCTCAGTTGTCTGACTCCCTTCCTTGCACCCTCTACCCCACGTGTTGCTGCTATCACCGAGAGTATATACGCAGTGGGGTGTTGCGTGCGCTTCCCTCGGAAGGCGTTGGTAAAAGACCATAACACTTTCACCCTGTTCTCTGAATCATTCAGATATTCATTATCAAACTTCAGACGAGCCTGTGCTTTCTGGTGCAGGAAGACCTTGCAGGCTTTGCAGGATTTCAAGTCCTTCGTGGCGTAATGTGTTACCAATAGTTTTCTTGGTGACTATGGTCCCAGCTGCCTTAAGGTCATTGACAAGATCCTCCTGTGTAGTTCTGGGCTGATACTAGCAATGTGATCCTAGCAATACATAAATATCTACAAATATCATCACTGCATTGTTTTATTAATACAAATAGACTATTTATGGATTAACCAAACTCGTGTTTTTCATTCCCCTATAGCACTGACCAGCTGACTTTTTTAAATAATTTTGGACATTTTCTGGAACAGATCTCATGTTAGGGAATACACCTTTGATGTTTGTTCCAGTGTTGTTTTAAATGTTGATTTAATGAGGAACAAAGAATTAAACCACTCATGTTATGATTTGTTTCTAATCATAGATTGTTTTCAGATGATATCTGCTATACATGTGTACACTGGTTATTTACTTCACATGTTTAAAAGTGCAGGTATGGTCCAGGCATGAGTCTGTTCCTACTTGTTATTCATCTATTTGTGAAGGAAAGTTAACACTTTGGGAGGATGCGGAAAAGTCGGTCAAAGACCATTGTGGCACTGTTGACGTGCTGTACGCTGCTTGCAGTTACCTCCCCGAAGCTAAGTACCATTATTATGCCTTTTCACTGCACTTGTTGTAGCTTTTTCACGAAGGAGAACTGTTGTCTTCAGTTAAAGATAGCAGAGTTAGAGGCTCGGCTTCAGACGCAAATGTTAGGCAAGGATTATGTTAGTGTAGAAATGGGAAAAACTGCGTCTGTGCCACCAGGAAGAAGCAATGGTGTTGTTAGCCCCCCGGCACAGCTCCCGCAGCCGGGCAAGTACTTTCTCTTTGTCACTGGGAAGAAATGCCATCGACCAGTTAAACCTGGGTTGCTGCTAGAGCCGACTGAGATTTTCAACAGGTTTTCCCCACTGGAGTCGGAGTCAAGACCCGAGCCATCTTCGGAGGGGAATGATCAACAGGCATTTTCTACCGGAGGCCCAGAAAAACTGAAAACTTTAGTCATGGGCGACTCCTTTACCCGCAGTATTAGACTAAAGAATCAGCCAGCGATCGTACACTGTTTACCGGGGGGCAGAGCCAAAGACGTAGCCGCAAATCTGGGGTTGGTGCTAGCGAAGTCTAAAACTGGCAAGTGTAGAGAGTACAGAGATATTGTTATTCACGTTGGCACCAACGACGTCAGGATGAAACAGTCAGAGGTTACGAAGCAGAACATAGAATCAGCGTGTAAATTAGCTAGAAAGATGTGTTGGCATCGTGTAATTGTCTCTGGCCCCCTCCCAGCTAGGGGTAGTGACGAGCTCTACAGCAGACTTGTCCAACTCAATCGCTGGCTGAAAATGGAGTTCTGCCTGTTGCAGTAGGTAGAGTTTGTAGATAACTGGCTCTCTTTTTGGGACTCGAAAGAGGGTCAGGCCTGATCTGCTGAGGAGTGACGGACTTCATCCTAGCTGGAGTGGTGCTCTTCTTTTATCCAGAAACATTGACAGGAGTCTCACTCCTCTAGCCCCACCATGAGATAGGGTGCATGACAGGCTGCAGGCTGTTAGCCAGCCTGCTAGCATAGTGGCGTCTGTCGATAGCATAGCCAGAGTAGTTATTATAGCGTTGCCTATTGCGACTGTGACTCGCT
>JACXGJ010016780.1:0-11918 GCA_016801105.1 Esox niger
AGAGAGAAGACATGAGAGAAAGAGAGGACTAGGGAGGGCAGAGACGACGTGAGAGAGAGAGAAGACATGAGAGAAAGAGAGGACTAGGGAGGGGGGAGAGGACGTGAGAGAGAGAGAAGACATGAGAGAAAGAGAGGACGAGAGAGGGGAGAGAGAGAGGACGTGAGAGAGAGAGAAGACATGAGAGAAAGAGAGGACGAGGGAGGGGAGAGAAGACATGAGAGAGAGAGAAGACATGAGAGAAAGAGAGAGAGGACGTGTGCAAGACTGAGATGGAGGATAAGGAAGCACAGGCGAGCAGTAATTCTGGTGACAGGCCATGCTTCATGCAAAACCTTCATGAATAAAACATTACTCCTCGACTCCGGCAGCCCAGATCCATTTCTCTCCATCTACACTTTGCTCCAATCTTCCTCATCCTCATCCTCCTCTATCTCTCTCACACGCCATGTTAACCCCGGGAGACCTTAATCAGCACTGTAAATGACCCGTGCTCCTCCTCTCACCTCTGCTCCTCATCATCCCCAGCTCCTAATCCCTCTGCATCCTCTTTCCTGTCCTCTCAACCCCCCCTTCGCTCTTTCTCTCCTCCCTCTCATTCGTATCTCCAACTATCTATTCCTGTCTTTCTCCCTCTCTCAGCCTCTCTCCATTCTTCCACTCGCTCTCTCCCTCCTCCTCAGTCTCTCCACCTCACCTCCTTCAGTCTGGGTGTGTCAACTGTAAAATTGGCTCATCCCGGTTTCACACATACACTTCCCAGTCAAATGGCTGCCTCCTTTGCCAGTGAAAATAGACAGGGGGGTGGTGGTTGAGCGGACTGAGGGGTAGGAACATCTGGGGAGGGGGAGGGAAAGAGAGGGGGCAAAACGAGGACTTGGGAAGGATGGTGGTGGCAGAGAGGAGGTGTGGGAGGGAGGGGGGTGCATGGAGGAGAGGAGGGTGTAGAAGGGAGAGAGGAGGAGAGAAGGGAGAAAGGAAGTATGAGGGGAAGGTGGGAGTGAGGAGGTTGAGAGAGGGGAGCGCATGTAGAATGGAGACACTGCAGTAACGAGAAGACTTATTCAATAGGTGTAACTGTCGGTGGCTAGACACAGCCTTTGACAAACAGCGTAAAAACACGTTCCCAGTTCGAAAAAACAGCCCAGATCAACTTTCTTTAACAATATATTTATTCGTTTTCAGACTGTATATCACAACCAAGTATACAGTGAATACTAATTATAGTAAAATATGTTTTTTTACCCTGTATTCCCTCCCATTTTCCCTTCCCTCTCAACAGACATAAAGTACATTTAAAGACATACCAATAAAAAAAATGTAATAAATATGATATAATCACAAACAAACATTTTCATAAAAAGTGAGAAAGTTGAAATAAAAAGCACAAAGGGTAGGATTGTTTCTCAAATCCTACCCTGCTTCCTTAAGGCTTGTTCCTGCTGAAGCTGGTTATCAACCTCAACATTGTCCTTTAATAAGAAAATAAAAGGTCTCCAGACACGATCAAAAACATTTTGTTCATGTGTAATAGGGTACATTATCTTTTCCATTGACATATTTGACTCCATTTCTTTAATCAACATTCCAATTATTGGCCCATTGACACTTTCCCACAATCCCACACATAGTGGAATAGAGTCCCTTATGCTTCATTACATGTTATACAGGTATCAGGGGCGTAATGATTAAACATATGCAATGTATATATTTGCGCATCAGCCATTTATACTGAATACGTTTTAAGCTTCTGTTGAATGTCTGTGTCTGAGCTTACTTACATGCCTCATTCAAATCTTCTAAAGATATTTCGTCATTTACATCTTCCTCCCATAACCTTCCATAATCTTTTGGTTCTGAAGATTTGTCAGAGCCCTGATCATCTTACCACAAAACAAATGAAATTACATTTCAGCCTATCACAAATGCAGTTATGTCCAGAAATATTTGGACACTGACACAATTTTCATGATTTTGATTCTGTACACCACCACAACAGATTTGAAATGAAACAACCACTATGCAATTGAAGTGCAGGCTTTCAGCTTTAATTCAAGAAGTTCAAAAATATTCAAAAATATCGTATGGATATAACTATTAGGAATTGCAACCATTTTCATATACAGTCCCCTTATTTCAGGGGTTCATATGTAATTGGACAGATAAAAACAATAACCAATTAAATGTTCTTTGCAGGCAATGTCTGCTTGAAATCTGGAACGCATGGACATGACCAAACGTTGGGTTTCGTCCTTTGTGATACTTTGCCAGGCCTTTACTGCAGCTTTCTTTTTTGTTTTTGCCTTAAGTTTTGTCTTCAGCAAGTGAAATGCTTGATAGGGTTGAGATCAGGTGATTGACTCGGCCATTGGAAAATATTACATTTGGGTTAAAAAAACTCCTGGGTTTATTTCGCAGTATGTTTTGGGTAATTGTTCAGCTGAAAAAGTGAGGCTCTGTCCAATTAACTTTGCTGAATTTGGCTAATTCTGAGCAGGCATCAGAATTCATCCAACTGGTTTTTTTCTTCTGTCACTAGTGACCCAGTGCCATTGGAAGCCATGCATGCCCATGCCATCACCCTGCCTCCACCCTGTTTTACAGATGATGTGGTATTCTTTCGATCATGAGCCGTTCCAAGCATTCGCGATACATTTTTCTTCCTATTATTCTGGTACAGGTTGATCTTAATGTCATCTGTCCAAAGAATGCTGTTCCAGAACTGGGCTAGCTTTGTTTGGTAAAGTCAAATCTGGCCGTTCTATTGAGGCATATGAATGGTTTGCACCTTGTGCTGAATCATCTGTATTTTCTTAATGTTAGACCTAGATAATGATATTGTCATAGAGCTGGTGGAATTGGTGGAAGGACTCAGGCGCAGAGACGGTATGAAGGTATAATGAATCCATAGTTTAATTGAAGGATGAACAAAAGAAACAAACAAACTCAAAGCAGCTCTCTTGACTGGGTAATAGAGCCTATGGCTAACAACCAAAATAAACCACCCCATGTGCCTAAAACAGTCAACTTAAATAGGTTCCCCAATTGGAGGCAATACACAACACCTGCCTCCAATTGGGGAGACCCAAGTGCATAGAGGTGGCTAGAGGCACCTCTATTTGCCACATCCTGACTATGGCCCCAGCCAGTGCGAAGATGGCTAGGGGCATAGTGAGGACGTGACAGATATGCCTATACCCTGGAGGGGTTTTTCTTACTATGGACGTCCTGGCCTTTTTGTGTTGCAGAGATCATATGTGCTCACAACTGTTGATTTGGCCACTCCTAATGTCCCTGCTATCCCTCTGATGGATTTATTTCTCAGCGTAAGGATAGCCTGTTTCACTTGCATGAGGAGCTCTTTTGACCACATTTCACATCAACAGCTTCCAAAATTCGAATGCCAATTAACTCCGGACCTTTTACCGGCTTTATTGATGTCCATGAAACAGCTTTTGAGTCAATTGTCCAATTACTTTTTGTTCCTTGAAAAAGAGGAGGCTACATATTAAAGAGCTGTAATTCCTAAAAACCTTCTCCAGTTTGTATGTGAATACCCTCAAATTAATGCTTGGAGACTGAACTTTAAGCCCATATTCATTATTTAACTGTAACTTAAATATATTTTGGTGAACAGCTAAAATAAGAAAAACTTGTCAGTGTCCAATTATTGCCGGACCTCACTGTCTGTTACAGTTGTTTGTAGCTCCAACGATTTGGACTGTGCTGCAATTTCTGTGAACAAAGATCATGACCACAGGTAAGACCTCCAGTATGACACTAGTATGACCCCTAACCAAAAATGTGACAGAATTCCTGAACGGGGCTTATTGAAAAATGTGTGTTTTGCTTTTTATTACATATTATAAAGGTCCAGATTCAGAGACTTCAAATAATATATAATACAAAACTGTTTGATAAAGTTATGGGAAAGATATGCTGCTTTATTTATTGATAATTTACTCTACTTAGTTCTGAGAAATGAGGCCTGAAAGATTCACCCTTGCCAGAGAGCTGGTCTTTGTTTACGCCCATTCAGTGTAGTTCACGCCCTCTTAGGCTTTAACCCCACCCAGCTTTTCAAGTATTCAAATGGGGTCACTCTGGCCTTGTGCTAAACTGGTCTGGTTGGGCTCTAATAAACATACTATATCAAACCAAATAAAATAAAATGTAAGTCACATGGACTCGATACATGAGGTATAAACAGTAGAGTGAAAGGTCAAGTAGCTTAGCAACAGGATTCGTAATACATCGTAGCAGCAAAGTAAGTGCAGATAGTTTGAGTGCAGGTGGACAGCCACTGAGCTGTTATAGGGTTATGGATTAGGCATAATCACACACACCTGGATGAATGACTGGTCAATCTGGTATCTTATTATTAAACTAAGTGACTTGCTCACTTTTGTGAAGACTATGCAACCATAATAGCTAAGCATAATCATACTCAAGCTAGAAACCATGAAAAATCCAGGAATTTTGTCACAAATATTTATTCTCCATTAATCACACAGACAAATAGTTGTTGTCTGTGGATGCAGAATAACTGAGATGGTGTAACCCGGTTTTCTTTTTCGGCGGTGTAACCCGGTGTCCGTTCGATGGTGTAACCCGATGTCCGTTCGACGGTGTAACCCGATGTCCGTTCGGCGGCCGACATCCGACGTGCAATTATTCATGAATATGGATTTAACTGATCCCTTGTCAGAGTTTGATTTCATCATTTTTAGTTTAATGTAAATCCTGGAATTTTTTTTTTTTTTCAGAGACTGCAGAAATCAAGCTGATACCTGCATGATTGTAGAGAACCCTAGAGTTTTCATGGTGTGTGTGTTGTAGTATCAGTGTCATTAGTCTGATTGGTGGGTTAGACCAATCTAAGGGCCCTCTGATAAGCACACTTCAACACTCTTAAGTGTAAACTTCAGCCCAAAACAATGTACACCTCAGCCCTGAGCAGCGTCCACTCAGAAGTCGTAATCATGTTTCTGACGTGGGGAGAGGAGGCTGAGTCATCCCACACACTGTTACACACATTGGCTTTGGAAGGGTTTTATCTGGTGCAAGTGTGCATGCGTATGCATGTGTGCGCGTGCGTGTGCGTGCGTCCGTGTGTGTGGGGAAAATGCAGATTGCAAAACAAAAACCTACAAGAACAGTTTCATTTCTATTACAAATCACAGTTAAGAGATTTCTTTATAAAATAAAGGAATATCTGATTAAACCAGTTACGTTACAATTGGGTGGAATTCATACATCCCCATTTCTAAAAATAGCTGGGCTGTTTTGTACAATTTTAAGAAAATCAGAATACAATGATGTCCAAATCATATATTTAGTAGTAAATAGTACAAAGCCATTTTATAGTTTTCATGAAAAATATATGCCTACTTTGATTTTCATGCCAGCAACACATTTTAAAACACCTGGTTCAGGGGCAACAAAAGACTTGAAAAGTTGCGTAATGCTAGAAAAACAACCTGGTAGAACATCTCCCAACTAATGTGATTTGGTGTATAAAGAGCATCAGAGAGAGGATTCGTTTTTCAGAAGTAAAGATGGGGAGGGGTTCACCACTCTGTGAAAGACTGAGCAGGCAAATAGGGCAACATTTCTCAATGTGAAATTCCAAAGAGTTTTGGGGATCTTATCCTCTATAGTGCATAATATCATTAAAAGATTCAGAGAATCCAGAGAAATATCTGTTGGCAACGGACAAGGCCGAAAACCAATATTGGATAGCCTTGATCTTCAGGACCTCAGAAGGCACTGCATTAAAAACTGACATGATTCTGTAGTGAAAATCCCTGCATGGCTCAGGAACACTTCCTAAAACCATTGTCTGTGAACACAGTATGTCGCTACATCCACAAATGCAAGTTAAAACTTTATGCAAAAAAGAAACCAGAATCCAGAAACGCTGGCAAGTCTTTTGGGCAAGAGTTCATTTATGAGCTCTTGACCGAGCCAAAGTGGAAAACTGTCCTGTGGTCTGACAAATAAGTATTAATTGTTTTGATCCATGAGTGCCGCGTCCTCTGGGCTAAATAGGAGAGGGACCATTGGGCTTGTTGTCAGCTTACAGTTCAAAAGCCAGCGTTCGTTATGGTATGGGGGTGCATTACTGCACAAGGCATGAGTGACTTGCACATCAGTGAAGGCGCCAGTAATGCAAAACCATATATGCAGGTTTTGCAGGAATATATGCTGCCATCCAGACAACGTCTTTTTCAGGGCAGGCCTTGCTTATTTCAGCAAGACAATACCAAACCACATTCTGCATGTATTAACACAGCATGGCTCTGGAGTCCTGATCTGTTACCCATTCAAATCATTTGGCGCAAACTGTTGAGCAGCAAAAATCCTATATCAAGCGAGATTGGGAAAATATTTGACTTTCAAAACTACATTTCAGTTTCAGCATGTTGTCTTTGTTCTTTTTTCAGTTGAATATGGGAATAAATGATTTGCAAATCATTGCATTCTGTTTTTATTTACATGTTATGTAACGTCCCAATGGATACAGGGTTGTTCTATTAAATGTGTAAATTTGTTTTTCTGTTCTGAATAGTCCCACCAGGTAGCCTACAAACAGTTGTGCACAAACTTTTTCATACGCTGAATTGATAATATATGTACCATTGGTAAAGAAAACACAAGTGAGCAGGCAAAACACGTCTTCTATTTCTTATGGGATTCACATTAGGCAGTAGTTCTTAACAGAATGGCAAAATCAAACAAAACAAGGCAATAAAGGAAAGAATGAACTGACCCCTGTTCAAAAGTCTGTATATGCTTAGTTCTTAAAACTGTTTACCTCCCAACTTGGCCTTGTGCTTAAGGTAACTGTTGTCATAGAAATTTGAAATTGTGAAGCAATATAATGATTCAATGTTATTATTTTATATTGCATTGGCAGTTAAGACTTTATATTCATTTCTATGGTGGTTTCATTTAGTATGCTGTGACCTAGGCCAATGTATAATTAACAGACCACTGGTTTATCTGTTGAAGAGATCAGCTTTACTAGAGAATGACCTCTTCTTTGTTCAATGTGTGACAACTTTGAGTTGGGGGCATGGCCAGTGAAGATGCTACAAAGACGCCTGTCGTACCTAGATTCTTTGATTACTCGGAGTGCGGTCATACTAGGTGACCGTATATCGATTATCCCATGCGCATGTAAAAAATAAAAAACCTTTATAGAACTTTGGACTCAAGACCGATTCATTTTTCTTTAACATTGTCATGCTGGAAAGTCTAAGAGTGTCCCCTATGCAGCTTTTGTGCAGAAGAATACAAATTGTCTGCCAGTATTTTCTGATAACATGCTGCGTTCATCTTGCCATCAATTTTCACAAGATTCCCTGTGCCTTTAGAGCTCACACACCCCCAAAACATCAGTGGTCTCATCACTCGAAATAACAGTGTTCCAGAAGCTGTGAGGCAGGTCAAAGTGTTGTCTAGTATACTGCTACCAGGCTTTTTTGTGGAATTGGCACAGTAAAGGCGTCTTTCCTGCAACTCAACCTTGCAGCAAATTATTGTTTAAGTATCTTCGTATTGTGCTCCTTGAAACTACCTCACCGTCTTTTCCAGAGCAGTCTGTACTTCTCCTGAGGTTACCTGTGGGTTTTTCTTTTTATCTCGAATTATTCTTCTGGTAGTTTTGGCTGAAAACTTTCTTAGTCTGCCTGACCTTGGCTTGGTATCATGTGTGGGAAATTCACATTTAAATGCCATTTTCACCTGTGTTTGTGTAAGCTTTTGATCAATTTGGGGGATTTCTGTTATCATTATGATTGAAATAATTGGAGGCTAACAACTATGTGATAATAAATGGCTTCATGTTATCACATTCCTTAAATAGTTTTATTTTTGCATGATCAGTCACATATTTTCAAAATCAATGCCAAAAGTTCACAATTTCTGCCAGGGTATGCAAACTTATGGGCACAACTGTAGATCGGAGTTGAGAGAAAAGATAGAGAGACTGAGAGAGAATAAGAGGTGAAGAGAGATGAAGAAGAGGAAGAATAGAGGTGGATGAGAGAGGGGTTACAGATGGGTATAGAGAGGACTGAGGGAGGTGTATTGAGAGGGATGAAGGTGGTGAATAGAGAGGGATGAGAGAGGGGTATGAGAGGGATGAGGTAGGAGTGTAGAGAGGGATTAGAGTGGTATAGGGAGGGATGAGGGAGTGGTATGGAGAGGGATGAGAGAGGGGTATGAGAGGGATGAGGTAGGAGTGTAGAGAGGGGTTAGAGTGGTATAGGGAGGGATGAGGGAGTGGTGTGGAGAGGGATGAGAGAGGGAGAGGGTTAGCCCTTCCTTGGCTTTATATGGAATCTTTCATTTAGCTATTTTCAGATGTGTACTACACAGAACATGAAAGAGGTTCTTGAAAGAGGTTTTTTTTCAGCTGTTTGGACAGCCGCAGAATAATTTTTGGATCTTGACACCTTTTTAATCTATGAATGTAATTACTCTACCACACGCACACACGCACACACACAAAAGGTAATAGTGTAGGCAAATACTGCAGTCTGAGTCACTGCAGTTACATGGTTGGTTAACGAGATGTAAAATGTCCATGTTGTTTCTCGTTTGTTCTGTAAAGGTCAGTGGAAATTGAAATTGAACGAGCTAAAGCTTTATTAGCACGAACATTGACCCTTAAGAAGGATCCCTGACTGGATGGAGAAACGGTTTCTCTGAAGGAATCAAACTTTTGTGCATTTAGCCTGGTTCAGGTTAGAGAGAATGCACTCCAAAATGGATCACTATGCCCTTTTAAGTGCACTGCTTTTGACTGTGGCCTAATTTACGAAGCGGGTTTTCCTGCAAAGAAAGAAACCTCTTTCTCTCAGTCAATTCAATTCACTTCAAAGGGGCTTTATTGGCCTGGGAAACATTTGTTTTCATCGCCAAAGCAAGTGGAAAATAGGAAAACTTTTTTGTTGCAAAAGTGAAATAAACAATTGGAAATTGTCGCCTCTCATTCTTTCTTCCTCTGTCTCTCCGTTCTCCTTTTACTCGCCCTCCATCTATCTCTCCGTGCTCCTTTTACTCTCCCTCCATCTATCTCTCCGTTCTCCTTTTACTCTCCCTCCATCTATCTCTCCGTTCTCCTTTTACTCTCCCTCTATCTCTTCGTGCCCCTTTTGCTCTCCCTCTCTCTTTAGTTCTACTGTAAGGTTATTTATTATCTCTCTATCCCTTCGGAGGTTGTGTGTGTATGTGGGCGTGTGTGTATATATGTGTGTGTGTTTGTGCGTGTGCGTGCGTGCGTGTGTGCGTGTGTGTGTGTGTAAGCCTTTATTCACTCTCTCTGTAAAAGCTTCCCTCTGGGGCAAAGATTTATCGGCTTATTATTATTTACTTACCCCAGCACACACACACACACGCACACACACCTCCCTGTCTCTATGTCTTTGTGAATAACATTAGAGTTAAATAAAGATTCACCATCCTCGTAACATAATTAGCAGCAGGAAAAAAGAGAGTAATAATTTATCATTATTTCATTCTTTCCATCTTGCTGTTTTTCTTTCTTTCTCTCTCTGTTTCCATTTCTTTCCATTTCTCAGTTTTTTTCTCTTTCCAGCTATCTGTTTAATTGTTAATGTCATGGGACTAGTTTTATTGGCAATGATACTTGTGTTGTCAAAGTAACAATGTTGAACAAGTCAAACTGAAAAGGTGCTTTAATTGGGTTTTAATTATTTGGCGTAACTTACTGACATTAAACAATACATCTCCTTCTGTCACACACACACACAATCACCCCTCAACACACACACAAACACACTAACAAATTCTCAGTCTTTCCATTTATCGCTCTCTCTCACAGCCACAATCAATATCTCTCTCTCTCTCACTCAAACACACACACACTAAAATTCTCTGCAGCTGGGGTAATGGCTGATAATTGCTGCCCCACATGCTTGTGTGTTTGTGTGTGTTTTTCATTTGTAGTTGTGTGTGTTTGTGTG
This sequence comes from Esox niger, assembly GCA_016801105.1. Taxonomy (NCBI): domain Eukaryota; kingdom Metazoa; phylum Chordata; class Actinopteri; order Esociformes; family Esocidae; genus Esox; species Esox niger. Next base: position 9,996 of record JACXGJ010016780.1, read on the forward strand.
CATGTGTGACACTGTGCACATGTGGACCCCAAAGGTTAAAAGTGGGGCTTATGAAGAGTTCACTCCTGGCCCAGTTGTTCGGCCTCTCAGCCCCCTGTTGGAGAGAAGCCACCATCCACCCTCCCCATTGGATAGATCCCACCATCCACCCTCCCCATTGGATAGATCCCACCATCCACCCTCCCCATTGGATAGATCCCACCATCCACCCTCCCCATTGGATAGATCCCACCATCCACCCTCCCCATTGGATAGATCCCACCATCCCCCTCCCCATTGGATAGATCCCACCATCCACCCTCCTTGTTGGATAGATCCCACCATCCACCCTCCCCATTGGATAGATCCCACCATCCCCCTCCCCATTGGATAGATCCCACCATCCACCCTCCTTGTTGGATAGATCCCACCATCCACCCTCCTTGTTGGATAGATCCCACCATCCACCCTCCTTGTTGGATAGATCCCACCATCCACCCTCCCCGATGGATGGATCCCACAATCCGCCCTCCCTGCTTTTCTTGCTATTCAGTCAAGTGGAGGGCTGTTTTTCTGTGTGACTGTCAGTCTGAAGTGTATCCATGTGAAATGTCTCTCAGTAAAAAGGGTCCATGCATGCCATGTAAACACACCTGTCCATTTCATTCCAATCTGTGTTCTCTGCAGGGTCCTCGGGGCAGCAGCCTTTGGTCCAGAACGTGACGGTGACGGAGGGAGAAACGGCCAACATGACGTGCCGGGTGGAACACAACGACCAGACCTCTCTGCAGTGGTCCAACCCAGCACAGCAGACTCTGTTCTTTGGAGACAAGAAAGGTGAGGCACACTAATACACACACAAACCCACATACACACAGACACGTGCCCACACAAACCATACGCTGGTGCAATGGTTTCCTCCTGGTTCAGGATAATGCCCGGCCTCAGGTGGCCAGAGTGTGTAGGCAGTTCCTGGATGAAGAAGACATTTATGCCATTGACTGGCCCTCACGTTACCAGACCTGAATCTAAATGAGAACCTCTGGGATGTTAAGCAGTGCCACAGATTGTCCAGGAGCTCACTGACGTCCTGATCCAGGTCTGCGAGGACACAATCTGCCGTCTCAAAAGGAGCATGTCCAGACATTGTCAGGAGTGCATACAGGCACGTGGGGGGCCATACACACTACTAAGTTACATTAGGAGTTGCCATATATATATATATATATATATATATATATATATATATATATATATATATATATATATATATATATATATATATATATATATATGCTACTATATATATGTGCTACTACAGTAAGGGGGAAAAGTATTTGATCCCCTGCTGATTTTGTACATTTGCCCACTGACAAACAAACGATCAGTCTGTAATTTTAATGGTAAGTGTATTTGATCAGTGAGAGACAGAATAACAACAACAAAATCCTGAAAAACGAATGTCAGAAATTGTATAAATTGTTAGAACAGATACTATCTAGCCTGCTCAGTGCATCTACATGAGAGCTAACAAACTCATTGACTATTTATACACTGACACTAATTGCAATTTAAAAAACCACAGGTGTTGGAACTTCACCTTTAATTGCCATTTTCACCTGTATGTGTAACCTTGTGTGTCTGTAACAAGGCCAAACATTCAAGGGTATGTGTACTTTTGAACAGGGCCATTTGGGTGATTTCTGTTATCATTATGATTTAAAAAGTAGCCAAACAACTATGTGGTAATAAATGGCTTCATATGATCACTACCCTTGAATAAAAGACAGTTTCTTCAGTTATATTTTCAAAATCAATGCCAATTTTTGCCAGGGCATGTCAACTTATGAGCACAAGTGTGGTGTGTGTGTGTGTGTGTGTATATATATATATATATATATATATATATATATATATATATATATATATATATATATATATATA
>JACXGJ010016781.1:0-11918 GCA_016801105.1 Esox niger
TCCCTCTGTGTGCGTGCGTCCGTCTTGAGATGTTTTTACCTGTTGCAGTGCTTTATTCAGTAAGGTCAAAATGATGTGATGTATTTTAATGTGATTGTAAATTGTAGGTAAGTATGCAGAAGACTTGTTTGGAGAGCTGTTTGTGCAGGCTGGGGCATTCGCCATCCGGGTTAACACGCTGGGAGAGCGTGTGGACCGTCTTCAGGTCAAAGTCACCCAGCTCGACCCCAAAGAGGAGGAGGGTAAGATTCTGTGACGTATTGCTTGGCCAATCTCAGCTGGTTTCCTGCCCAACAAACACTTGGTTTGTTGGTCTTGATGTTAGTCTTCATCACTACAACTTTTAGTTCTATATGACGCAAAACGTACAAGCACAGCATGTTTATACCTTTCTCTCAACCCTAACTTTCTCAATGTCTGTCTTCTCTGTCCTCGATCTCTTCCTCCTTTCCACCCCTACCACTGTCTCTCAGTCTCTCTGCAGGCCATCACCCAGAAGAAAGCGTTTCACAGTAATCTGATTCAGGACCAACAGTTGTTCTGCAGACCCTCTTTACCCCAGCCTGTACAGGAGACCTATCTGACCTGTAACCCTCCTCCCCCTCTCAACAACCTGAGCCAGTACAGGTAGACACACACACACACACACACACACACACACACTCACTCACCACCTTGTATTTCTGTACTTTGTTGTTGTCTTGACCGTCGCCTGTTGTGGTCGTGACTAGGGACGATGATAAGGACGCTCTGAAGTTCTACACGGACCCATCTTACTTCTTTGACCTGTGGAAGGAGAAGATGCTGCAGGACACAAAGGACATAATGAAGGAGAAACGCAAACACAGGGTAATACACACACACACACACACACACACACACACACACACCCTTCATTTTGACAATAGAGTGTTTTCATCTTACTGGGCCAATAGCTGATGTTTCTCGCTCACTCTCTCTTTTCCTCTCTAATACAGTTTTTTTTTCTTTCTCTGTCTGAGTAGAAGGAGAAGAAGGACAATCAGAATCTTCGGACTCTGAATCCCAGGAAAATCAAGACCAGGAAGGATGAGTGGGAACGCCGCAAAATGGGGGAGGAGTTTGTGGTGCCAAAGAATGACATGGGGTGAGAAGAGAAAGAATGTTGGATTGAATGAGGTGAAATCAGGTGTGGTTGAGTGTCCAAATTAGAGAGAGAGGCGAAGGAGATTGTCTGATGAGTACTGTGTTTCTCTGTGTCCATAGAGAATCTCTAGAGGGTCTTAATGGCAGTATTGGTTCTGGAGAAGGGTGTTACTCCCCGGATGGTTTGGATCAGAGCACAGGGTCGTACACCTTAGATCCAGGCTCCCCTCTCCCTCATCCTGCTCCGGAAGACTTCCTGCCCCCTCCTCCTCCTGACATGGGGTGAGTGGTTGGGATGGAGTGGAACTGTGTATTTAAACACGTATTTTGCGCCAACTGAGCAGGAAGAATGATGGTTTTCTGATCAGACATCACCTGTAATCTCATGCGCTTTACCGTAAACACTCTCCTGCGTTCTCATTGGCAGGTATCCTGACGGACAGTACGGAGCACCAACCCAGAAGCGCACCAGCCTTTTAAGCCCCACACACCCCCCCCCAGCCCCTCCCATGCCCTCTTCTACTTCCACTGGCACCAGACCCAACCTGTCCCCTCCCCCCGCCCCCCCTCCCCCTCCCCCCTCAACTGGCTTCGGAGTCCCTCCCCCTCCCCCCACCTGTGGGTTTGGATCTTCCCCTCCCTCTCCTCCTCCCCTCTCCAACTCCGCCTATCCCTCCCCTCCTGCCCCACCTCCCCCTCTATCTCAGGCCTCAATGTCTCCGCCTCCTCCCCCCTCTCTCCCCCAGGGTGGGGGTGCACCTCCTCCTCCTCCTCCCCCTCCTCCCCCTGGTCCTCCTCCTCCTTGTGGACCTCCTCCTCCAGGCCCACCTCCACCCTCCTTCTCCATTGGTGCTCCCCCTCCTCTTAAATCCACCCAGGCTCCTTCCGAAGCCCCCCCCGATGCTCACAGCGATCTGCTATCTGCTATCCGGCAAGGTAAGATGCAGTCCTGCATGCACACACAAAACGTGCCGTTCACACACGCTAACACCCACCCCCTTTCTCTGGCAGGGTTTAATTTGCGTAAGGTGGAGGAACAGAAGGAGCAGGAGAAGAAGGACAATTATGGCAATGACGTGGCGGCCATCTTGTCTCGCCGCATTGCTGTGGAGTGCAGTGACAGCGAGGATGACTCCTCTGAGTTGGATGATGATGACTGGTCCGAGTGAGAAACCCTTCGTCGCTGTTACATAGTCTTCCTCAGAGAGAATGAATCGTGTCCTTAGCGAGTTACGTCTGTAACCAGTGATCTAAAAAGTAGAGATCCAAAGATCTGTCTTGTCTGTCTTTCTATCGGTCTCAGCCTCGTTCTCAGTGTTTCCCGCTCCCATCTTAGCCAATCACATTCCCTGTATGCTATGTAGAAGAGAACAGAGAACCCAAACATTTGAATGGGGCGAATGGTCCAAATATCTAAAATAACATTTCTAAGGGACACCCTTAGAGAAAAAATATATATAATCTAAGGGACAGAGGGCCAAAGATGTAGGCATTAAAGTGGACCTACTAATATCAACACACACACACACACACACAGTCCTATTATGGGGTTATTAATAAACTGTTTCATTCATTATTAATCATATTTCACTAAGATAATTGAGATATGATAAGACCCTGATGTTTTTACTTGTTCTTTTTTATTAGTTTTTCTTGTGTGGTTGGCATGGAAAATGGCTTCCTAGGTGAGTAGGAATGGGGAGGGATGTTTTGAGGAATGAAGTGTTCCAAACTGCATCTAAATGTGCAATACCACCACGCCCCCTGTCAGTCAAAACATGTGCTGCCCAATCAGGCATCCTTTTCTTGCCTTAGTCCAGCTCCTCCACAATGCCTTTGCTTTTTATGTTTCTGTGGGAGATGGATGAATTCTTCCATCATGAGTTATCTGAGACATTGCTTCTCAAACCTGTCCTCAGGGAGCAGCAGATGTTTCATACTTTAGTTGAAGCTTTGAACTGCCTTATCAGAATCACGCAATCAAAGGAGTGATTACAACTAAAATCCGGTCTACAGGCTCTGGAGACATTCAAAAACATGCAATGTCTGCTGGATCCCAAGGAGAGGTGTGAGAACCTCTGATCTAATGTTAGGTCTGGGTTACCTTCCAACAGCACTAAAGCATTGGATAATTGATCACCAATGTTAAATCTGTCTAAAAAACATGATCCAGTTCTAAGTGCCTTCTGTTTGTTTTTAAAGCCAAAGTGTAAAGCCACAATCAGACTTGAGCATTTTTCTGTCCATCCACCTGTTTCTGCTTGTCCTGTTTCCACTATCAATGATGACTATTATTCCAATAAAGATACAATGAACAACACTGCTGTCTGGGATTTATGAGGGCGTATGTTTTGGCTTAGGACTATGTTAAGGGATTTAGGCTTATGCAAAACAGCATTTTCCACAGGAATATGTATAGAGATTCCTGAAGACTTGGTGTGTGGATGGTTGTTCCTGGCTAGTTTTCTCCCACTGGTCCACATGCTTTACTATTACTCCAACCAGTGTTCCAGATCCTCCAGAACATGGAAGACCCAGAGACTGGGACTGGAGAGATGATGGAGACCTGGGGACTGGTCAAATAGAGCGGACAGATGAGAAAGACCAAAAGGCAGATGGGGACAGATGAGGGAGGCCCAGGGACTGACATGGCTTTAGTTTGTGACTTGGTCCAAATTGAGTGAAACAACATTGGTTAAATCAAGCCAAGAGTATGTGAATGAGTGAATTGCAAGGACATAGAGGGAGGAACCTTTTAACTTTTATACCAAATAAATTATTTTTATTTTGAAGTAGAAAAAGACAACATTTGTACATTTTATAAAAACAATATTGTGCAAAATGAAACCTTTTCAGAGATAGTCAAAGTGCCTTACATTATTTGTGCAAAACATTTATAAGAGTTCAGGATTCAAGTTTCTCTGCATTTTGGCCTTTGGATCACAGACAGCAGCATAGTGTAATCCCACCAGAGCATCCTAGAGCTTATATTACAGTCCCAGTGTCCTGTGCTCTTTAAGCATGTAGTTAGGATCCAGATGAATTACCTTGTGATTGCATCAATGTAAGAGTCTTCATATTATTTGAGGATGAGGCACATGTTGAGATGATACAGTACGTCCGGTCTCTCAGCCAATGACAGCTTATTTTGTCTGATTCCAAAATGGCTGCCTTCTGGAACAGTGCATTCTGATTGCTTCTTATCTGATGTGCAGGTGATGATGGGGATGACGATGACAACATGCTACTCTTGTGTGTGTGTTTCTTATACATGGCAGTCTGTGTAGCTGTGTGTTTGTGCGTGTATGTATGTGTGTCCTACACATCGACAGGCCTGTGGGTGTTGTGTCTGTGCGGACAGCAGGCGTGCAGAAGCACCTTCCGTATGTCTCGGTTCCTCAGGCTGTACAGCAAAGGGTTGAGCATGGAGTTCCCTGCAGCTGGCACTAGTGTAGCGTAGGTGTACAGGGGTGAGCCGGACGCATCGCCCAATAAACCGTACAGGGCGAACGGCATCCAGCAGCTGACAAACACGCCAAGAACCAACAGAAGCCGAGAGATTCCCTTCCCCCGGCTGCCGTGTTTGCTGGCGTACGATTGGTTGTCGGGCAGGAAGTGTCTCTGAGTGGCAATGGCGTGCGCGTGCCTTCTGGCGACACGGCAGATCCCGGTGTACAGCTGCAGAGTTACCATGACAACCAGCAGGAAGCCACCGCAGAGCAGTGAGAGGTACGTCCGGGTCAGAGGTCGTGCCACAGAACAGGATGTGAGGTCGTCAAGGCAGTGCCAGCCTAGCATGGGTCCAGAGCCAATGAGAAATGACCCAAGCCAGACGAGTGCCAGGAGACCAGCCGCGCAGCGGCGTGAGTGGCGGGAACCGTAGGTGAGGGCGTGGCTTAGCGACAGGTAACGATCCAGGGCCACACCCATGAGGCTGAGGAGGGAGGCAGTCAACGATGTTGCCAGCAAACCTGACGTCATCAGTTCCGACCAATCGTTGGGCTCTAAACAGAACAGGAAGAGGAAGTGAAGGATCAAGGCCACACCTGCCAGCAGATCAGCCAATGCCAGGCTGGCCAGTAGAAGGAAGACAGGAGCACGAAGAGAAGGTGTGGCCAAGATGGCAGCTACTACGATGGTGTTTTCGGACACAATTAGAGTTCCAGAGACACACAGTAACACTCCCCAAATGCTGACAGGAGAGGCCTCAGGCACTGCTGTGGGATCTGATTGGTCCAGCAGGGAATGGGATGAAGACATTCCTGAACCGGAAGACTCCTCAAACCAGACGTCAGAGTCATTCTGTGTCATCATGGGGCAAACACACAATGCCTGAGAGAGAGAGGTAAAACAGAATTGTCAATCCACAGTGTCACTGTCCTTCTGAAAGCACGTCCCTCTCTCCTGTCCTTGCATGTGTTTTTTTTGTGTTACATAACCTCAGCCGACAACCACCAATCTCATCTCCTGGGTCTAAATAATCTATAGTGACGTTCTCTCCTGGGTCTCGGTAGTCTACGCTGACGTTCTCTCCTGGGTCTCGGTAGTCTACGCTGACGTTCTCTCCTGGGTCTCGGTAGTCTACGCTGACGTTCTCTCCTGGGTCTCGGTAGTCTACGCTGACGTTCTCTCCTGGGTCTCGGTAGTCTACGCTGACGTTCTCTCCTGGGTCTCGGTAGTCTACGCTGACGTTCTCTCCTGGGTCTCGGTAGTCTACACTGACGTTCTCTCCTGGGTCTTAGGCAACTTTGAGAATTGGCAGTCTGTGCCTTTGTGACACTGGAGGCAGTTACCACTTAAACAACAGTCACTGGTTCTACTCAAGCTTCTCTTTCTAGGAAGACTCATCTTGTTCCTCACTTGTTCACTCCCTTTCTAGTGTTGAAACCTCCCTGTCTAGACAATATTTACAACCATCCAATTCTTTTAAATCCACAAGGGGGAGTAAATGGGCACACACTCCAGGGACATGGGGGATAATAGGTAACATTTCAGGGTTGGAAATAGGCTTGAAGGTGTCTCCTCTCCACTCCTCTCCTATAGCCCTGCGCAGAAAATTGTGTAACTGAATTCCAGGAGCTAGAAACTACTCATCCACGGTCTCTACCTTTGATATCCGTGAGGTTTACTTAAGATACACATTATATTTTAATATCTCTGTAAGCAAATGGAAAGACAAAGACAGGTACTGCTGATAAAATTGTAAAAGTAAGCTCTTACCTTCTAACAAAACCGTGATCACGACTGCCCTAATCGTCTTTGTTCACAGAGAATGCAGGAGACTGGAGATGCCGAGATGCCTTGTCTCCACCTTGTATTTCGTTGTATGGTATATCAATGGCCCGTGGTCGGAAATACTTCAATAAGGCGTATTTTTCCCCATCAGATGAATAACGCGTCCTCCTTGTTCTCCGTTTCTCCGGTGGTGGGAATGACTAGATGTAGTTGACACACGCAGGGTCCTTCACTAGGGAAGATCTCAATGACGTCAGTGTTGGTGGATCCAGCCAATGAAGTGCTGGAAAAGACGGGTTGTGGGGGTGGGATGGGGGGTCCTGTAGAGTAATTTCATTCAGAAAAATGCGGCAGCTACCCGCCCCTCCCACTGCGGCTTGCCTCGCGCGCAACTTTTCGCGTAAATAATGTCAGGTACACTGCTGCCGACCTACACGTACACACAACGCAATAGAGCTCCTGATAAGACTGAATGGATGAGGGAACGGGGGAGAGCGATGACTTTGCCTTGCCGAACTCTCCAAGGTGCTGAAACGCAGCTGTCGGCAACAATGTCCTTAAATAATTAATTGATTTGACTGTTTATATACAGGACTGTGCATAGGTCCTAGGCACCTGAAAGTCGTACTAAAGAATAGTAAGCGTTTATTTGTAATATATATATATATATATATATATATATATATATATATATATATATTTTTTTTTAATACTATATATTAAATATATATATATTTATTATTACAACACTTACTACCCAGTTAAATGCCCTTATTTCGACTTCCAGGTTTCTAAGACTTTTGCACAGTACTGTATATTATACTGAATTTACATTTAGATACTTTACATTTGTCTCTCTACAATGACAAATGCCTGGACAGTTGCGTCATTTAATACAAATTGTGGAAGGGGATCTATAGTGCTTGGAAAGACAACGTAACAATGTCCCAAGGTGATTCACTGGCTCTACGCACTGTTCGCCTCCGATGAATCTTGTATTGTCAACTGATAAAAACGTACGGAGGAAACATAAAAATATATACCCGTCTGCAATGCGTTTTGTAGGGGACGACATTTAATAATTTGAAGGCCTATTATCAATTATGTCGAATGACAGATAATGGATAGACTTATGTGGGGAGACCCGGTCATGGATCATATACCTGGTAACAGGAGATACTCGTTTTTCTCACACAAAAAAACGGTGTGCGTGGGCTGCAGTGGTTTCTGCGACGTGTGCCTGCGTGGTTACGCACCGCACGGGCAATGCGCAGAGGAGATCCTCGTCCTGTTGTTGCCATAAAACCATATTAGGTATCTAACTTCCGGTTCTCTTGGAAGGAAAAAAAGTTAACAGTAAAAGCGATATTGTCTGCCGCTACGTCACACATTAACCGGGATAACAGAGAGCGCGGAGAATGAAGAGAATCACATATTCAAACCCGTAAAACGATTCCTTATTAATATCACCCTCGGTGTTCATTGAATGCTTTTGAAAAAACAATAGTTAATTGGATACTTTATTGCATTACAGTAATACGCTTAGCTAAGGCCTCGGCAGGAACTCGAGCAGCTAGTGCAATTAAACAGGTTTCAGACAGGTTAATAACCTGCACTACTAATCAAGTGAATGTGGTTCACTGAACCATATCTGTTATACTACTTTGCACACCTAACCATAAATAGGTTTATAGACAAAACGTTTTTGTTTGTGCTATTAGAAGCTATAGAGCAGATGGGCTTTGATCTGGTCCAGGCAGACACTGGCTGTCTGCCTGAGGTGGCATTTATGAGTAAGCTCAACCTCAAACCGCTATGACTGCAGAATTGCCTACGTTATCTAACACATACTGCCCATCCCCCAATATACACAGACACGCATACACAAAGACACACACACACACACACACACACAATTCTGACTCTGCAGCCCAAACCAATAAGGTTTGTGTGAGAATGATGTGTGAGAGGATGGAGAGAATGTTCATTATTTGAGAGAGTGTGTTTGTGTGTGTGTGTCTGTGGTGGTAGTGGGGGGGGGGGGGTGGATAATGGGTGCCAATCAGTATCTAAACAATGCATAAAGAATAAGCATTGTAGCAATGTACAGACAAGCATTTACATCAAATACTGTAAGTCAACAAAATGTGTGTGTGTGTGTGTGTGTGTGTGTGTGTGTGTGTGTGTGTGTGTGTTTGTGTCTCCATGGTGTGTATTTCAGGGTGGGTGTGAAGCGGAGGGTGGTTGCTAGGTAACCAGATAGACTGTGGCTCATGTTACCCTGTTCCTGTTTCTCCCTGTCCCAAATGCAGACGACTCCTCTGTCCTCTGGCTTCTTTTTCCCAAAGCCAAACACCCATCTCTTTCTTGTTGAGTTTGAGGCCTATTTGAGAGAAGTAATTTACAAAAAGCAACATTTAGAAACGTTTTAAACCTTTTGGAACCTTGCAGAAACGTCTAGAACCGTGGAAACCTCAGATTCCTGTGAATGTTCAGGAGCCACAGGCAAACAGAAGTTGCCTGTCACCTCTCCAGGTTTGCACTGGTTTGTACTGGTCTGAGGTGGTTTAATCTGTAGTCTGTAGAGGTCAGGATGCGGGGATTACAGCGAAAGGCCCTTACTACAGTGTTGCTAGTCCTCGCAGTGGTGACCACGTCTCACTGTCAGTCGGACTCTTCAGGTAAGTGTATGGGCATGTTTGGTCTGTCACACTTCCAACCTCCTGATTCTAAACTTTGACCCCTCTGTTATGTTTAACTACACTTCCCTTTAGAGTGTTGTTTTTTCTTTCTCTTGTCTCGTTCCCTGCTCTGTTTTTTGTGACAATCCCAGATGGCTAGGGAATGATTCAATGGAATGGTACTTGCATTTTATTTAGTATTTTTTGCTATAAACTTTTTTTATTTTATTTTAATTTTTCTATTATTTTTCATTAAAAAAAATTGTGAGTAGTCCAGGTCTTCTTGAATTGATCTTTGATTGTTGTTTACAAGGGAGGCAGTGGTCCATCCCGAGTGTCTTACTGATTGATTGACAGCTGTCTCCTCCAATAGACTGCTCTCAGGCTGAGTCATGTGACCTGTGTGTCGGAGACTCCACCCTCAACTTGACTGGCTGTGTCTGGAGGGTTTGTGGGAATGGTGAGAACACACACACTGACACACATTTAATATAAATTAGCTCACTGGCTTCAAGTAATGCAACCCTCTAGGTCTTCACCAGATGATTAAATTATTCAGTGTGTCAGGATCTTACGCAGACACACACACCCACATACAGAGACACACACAACACATGCCCTCACCCATTTCTGTCTCTCTCATAGATAATGATACTGGCTGTGTGTCTGATCAGGTTGATAATCAGAACTGTAACGCAACTAATGACCCAGCCATGTGCACAGGTGAGTGACACACACACACACACACACACACACACACACACACACACACACACACACACACACACACACACACAGATACACTCACATTAAATACATAATTCGAGCCCAAATTTTTTATTCCAAGAGGACTTGAAATGTTTTCACATTGTCTGTATTGGTGGTTTGATTTAATAACATACACTTTTAAGAGTTTAGTTGTCTTATTGTGCTTATAAGTTGCTAGCATTTTGGCCGCCCAATCAATCAGCTTCCAGGTTGAGCACCTCCCTGTGGCCCCCACAGGAATTACAACAGCAGGTGTACTCAGTACACTGGAGAAAACACCCTCAACTTCCTCTTACTTACAGTAGAGTTAGTTAGGAGGTTTACTGATGATTACACACCTGAATGGTTAGCAGGGTCAAATAGTTGTCAAGAAATGTTTGTCAGGTAATATTAGTCATTTTGTATTGAAAAAATAGTAATGTCTAGAAATATTCCTAGTATTTCTTTTTACCTGCAACATCACAATAGGGACAACACAAGATGTGTAAACTGCATTACACACACAAACACAGACACACATACACACACATACCTACATACACTCACGCTCCTAAAAAAATAATATTGTGAGAGAATTATTTGATACTCGATTCCACTAACATTGATTACATTTCCTAATGTGATTTCAGCTATAGAGATCATTATTGTGGCAGAGGGGGAAGGGAACTCAGGTGAGTGAGAGACCATTATGTGTCAGAGGTTGGAGACGGAGTTGTGTTAGATATCATTATATGGCAGAATTTAGAGACTGAGTTGAGTTAGAGATCATTATGTGGCAGAGGTTGGAGACTGAGTTGAGTTAGAGATCATTATGTGGCAGAGGGTAAATGGGACTCCTAAGTAGACATCTATTAAGTACTTTTCCTAGCCACTTTCCTTAATGAGAATCCTCACCCAAACTGAATGCTGTTTAGATTTCCATCTTATCAAGTTCCTTCCAATTTAAAAAGCCGCCCACTCAGCCCTTGGTTTGCTTGAGGGGACGAGGAAAGAACTTTACTCATTTGGAGGTTGATATCACCCACAATTGAATGCAAACTGTAGTCACTCCTCTGACTCTTTTGGCTGGGAAGTGTCAAATTTACTCGACACTACATCTTTGTGTCAGACTCAAATCTCAGCGGTCAATGTTTTTTCCTTGATTATTGACCGAGTACATTCTTACAAAAGTAACCACTCTGCATATTAAACGCTGTATTCCTACAGACTCCTCGTGCGGTACATAGCTTGCTAGTAAACAACATAGGGAGTTATCTAACTCTGATCATCACTCTCCAAGGCTTGGGAAAGTACACTTGCAAGTACATTCAGGTGTGACAATGTAAAAAGTAATTCTCAGTATTATTACTCATCCCTCTCTTTCTCTTCCCTTTCTTTTTACCTCTTTCATTCTCCCTACGTGTCTCTCTCCCATTCCTTTTTCTACTTCTCTTTCTCTCTTTCCTCTTCTCACAATATCTCCTTCCCCTGTCAGATGGTGCTCCTCCATCGTCCGAGTTCTCCCAGGCCAGCTTTGACCTGTCCAGCTTCATTGGAGGAATCGTTCTTGTGCTGTGTGTCCAGGCAGGAGGATTCTTTGCCATGCGCTTCCTGAAAAAAGACGAATCCTATGATCCAATGTGAGGGAAGGGGAGGCGTGCGTGTCAGAGAGGGCATGAGTGTGTGTGTGTGTGTGTGTTTGCTCCACAGTGACGTCTAGTGGTCTGAAATAATTGAATAATGGGCTGAGCTGTCGTGTCTCTCTGTAAATCTCCTACACAGAGAGCAGCCAGCCTAGAGGAGAGACAGGAGTACAGGAGGACATGAGGGACACATGAAGGAGAGATCTGACTCACCATGGTGTTACCATACGTTGGATGACGTCAATCCACAATCATTTAATGTCTGTGTGTGTGTGTGTGTGTTGTACTCTGCTGTGTGTGTGTGTGGATGTGTGTGTTATACTCTAGTGTATGTGTGTGAGTTATATCCTAGTGTGTGTGTGTGTTGTACTCTGGTGTGTGTGTGTGGATGTGTGTGTTATACTCTAGTGTATGTGTGTGAGTTATATCCTAGTGTGTGTGTGTGTTGTACTCTGGTGTGTGTGTGTGTGTGTGTGTTGTACTCTGG
>JACXGJ010016782.1:0-5000 GCA_016801105.1 Esox niger
ACAAACCAAAATGATCTACAGAAATCAAGGACGATTAATTCTCCATCGGTCTCAAACACTGAACTGTAAACCCACTGAGAATCTATGATTTGGCGAGCCTGTACATTCCAGCACATTGGCCGTGGTCCTGTACAGCGGCTCTACGCCGTTCCCGGTGCTGAGTAGCCCGAGGCTACAGCCTTCGACTACAGGCAGTGTTGCCCCTGAAAGGGGAGGGGGGCTGCCCCTGAAAGTTTCCAGAACTTTCCAGCCTTCTTCCTTGGGGGAGCATTCGCAGCAAATTAAATATATTTTAAGGACGTCAAAACAAAGCGTGCATGATAGTTGGAGACAGTATTCCATCTGTCTTTTCTGTTCTGTTTCGGGTCTCTTCTCTGTCTTGAGTAGAAGTCAGTGCTAGAAGGTGAATGTATTGGTTCACACGCGGCCATGATGTGTGTTTGAGGGCCAAGAAGGTAAAGAAAAAGGCGAAGCACCTGAACTTCTCTGAGAAGGGGCAGGGATGTCCAATGACGTCTCTGCTGTCCTCGCTTCAAGAGTTAGAGCTGGCTTTACACACGACATCTCCCACACCACAGCCCTAAGTATGAGCACGCACGTTCAACAGAAGACAGCAGCCAACTCTTTGGCGTTCCAGGGAGTAACCATTTCTCAACTATCGGCAGACATCTTATTTAAAGTGAATTCATGAGACGTTGTTTCTTTCAGATCACTAATAAGGAAACACTCAAGGCTGACGGACACACTTCCCACCAAACGTGACTTTCTTCCCAGGGACCATTTGATGTTTACCAGGCCCGTTGACCCAGAGACATGTTCTGGTCTTAGCTGGTGGCAAGATCATACGAATGAGCTCCATTTGTTTTTCTCCACCTCTCATCTCACTCTTTTTCTCTCACACCATCACTCCATCCATCATACAAGGGGGGTCACAGGGATTGGGCACAGAGCAGGTGTCGGGCGTTTTATTAGCATAAATAGAAGTGTGAAGGGAGGGGGGTGAGGGAGAAATCATCGAGAGAAAACGAACCGCTGTGACGGGGAGGCGGCGTTGCCTGTGCGGTGGTCTCCTGGCGGCGGTTTGCGGGGCTCCTCTGCCTTGGAGCTGCGCTCCTCCTGCCTGGCGTTGCATCCTTTTACTCCTCCAACTCCTTGACTTTAACCCAGTGTCTCTTCATGCCTACACCAGACAAGGATAGATAGCATCTATCTATCTACAGCCATGTATCTATCTATCCACATTCATCTATCTACATCTATCTATCGATCTATCTACAGCCATGTATCTATCTATCCACATTCATCTATCTACATCTATCTATCCATCTATCTACATCTATCTGTCTATATTTCTCTCTATATACATGTATCTACATATCTCTCTATATTACTGTATCCATCCATCTCTCTATCAATTTTTCTACAGATCTTTTTACATCCATGTATCTAACTCTAGCTCTCGTTCTATCCATCTGTTTCTGTCTGTACCCTCTATTCTCTATATATTTCTCAATCTTTTTCTGTCTTTCCTGTGTATCTCACAATCTCTTTTTCCCAATATTCTCATCCCCATCTCTCCTTCTGTCTCCCCCTCCCCTCTCCCTCCTTTTCCTCAATCTGTCTCTTTCCGTCTGGGTAACATGTCATGCAGAGCATACAGCAGGTTTTTTATTGTTTTCGCTGGCTCCTGGTTCGGACTCCCCACCCCCAACCTACCTTGATCTCTACCCCAGTCTCAGATAGCCTGGCTGGTTCTCGCTGTCCCTGAAGGCTCACTGATCACTTCACCAGGCATGGAGCTCACATTATCAAACACACACACACACACACACACACACAGACAGAGAGAGGGTGAGAAAGACAGAGAGACTGACGGAGAGAGGGGAGAGAGGGAAAAAGAGTAAAGGGAAAAAGTAAGAGAGTTTGACAGATTAAAGAAAAGAAAAAGATGCTGAAAGTGAGTTTAAAAAGAAAGAGAGGTGCCGGAAAGAGAGAGTGATGAAGAGGTTTCCAGGCTGAGATGAGAGAGGGACTGAGAAAGTTGTGGAGTGACAGAAAAAAGTGAGAGAAAGAAAGAGAGCTGTTGAAAGATGGAGATATAGAGAGACAGATGTAGAAAGAAAGAGAGGGATGGCGAGAGGAGGATGCAGAGAGTTGATGGGAGAAAATAAGAGGTCATCCACTATTGTGGAGAAGGTACTGAGAGTTGGCTGAGAATCAAGACATTTTACTCACGTCTGTTTTACTTTATTTTAGCATAAGTGTGTGTGTGTGTGTGTGTGTGTGTGTGTGTGTACTTGGTTTCAGGGATTGGAAGCAAAATTACTTTTCCAACCATTTAGTTCGGAACAGAAACACAAATTGTTTTGAATTCAGTTCCACTTTTCCACACAGCAAAATGAAGTTCTGAGACAATTCTTGATTTTTGTCTTTTAATGAGTGAGACGTCCATCATACAAAAGCAGGAAACTTCTATATCATAAATGGAATTGGGTAGAGGTGCCGTTTGAAAGATATTCCCAGACAGGGTATTATATTTGGCGTATTCAAGTTCAAGAGAATGGGTGTCTTCTCTATAATTTTGTTTTGTACATTTTGGCCTGGTTGCTAGATATAGTTATCGCTTTGAAGCGATGGAGGAATATACAGGTTCAAATGGACCTTAAAAGCTTTCGCCCATTTGCCGCAGCATACAAGGCTTAATGAGATGCATGGGATACTTTTATTTTGAAGAGTTATCTAGATTACACAATTGGGTTTAGCTTACTATAGATGACATCCATCCATTGTTGTCTGGCACCACTAGCCAAGGACACATATATTAAAGTGTTTGTCACTAGGTGACAGTTACACCACAGGCACGATAGGCTATTCATCTGGAAACTACACATTGTATAACGTTAGCTAGAATGACAGGCTAGCTAGCGATCATCAAGTAAACTCCCAAGGCTGAGCCTAGAATTTCTGTTTTGTGCCACTATACTGAAAGTGTTTGTTCACTCGACTGGCTGTACCACAGGCAGAATACATAAAAGAATTGAAATTCTGAACGACCCGAACTAGTTGTTAAAATGTAAGCTACTAAGGCTGTCTATAGTTGTAAATACATTGTTTCTGTTTTTCCCTAAAAGTGGGCTAAACTTAAACATTTCTCCTTTAAGCTTCACCCACTTCTGAGGCTTTATTTTATGAAAAATGACATTTTCTTGAATTATTCTTCTTGGCTGGGTTTCTCTATACGTATATTTTTTTGTTAAGCCCTTTTTTGATAGGCGTGTTAATAATGGCTTGTTACCAGCATGTTAAAAGAAAATCTGCACCACTGCTTTTCTGATCCCTCAGAATCATAAGTTTGCATCTTTCTGGCAATCAATTATGAAAACAACTAGTTAGCCTGCTATGCTGATCAGTTCAATCATGAAAACAACTAGTTAGCCTGCTATGCTGATCAGTTCAATTAAAAAAACAACTAGTTAGCCTGTTATGCTGATCAGTTCAATTATAGAACCAACTAGTTAGCCTGTTCCATGCTGATCAGTTCAATCATGAAAACAACTAGTTAACCTGTTATGCTGATCAGTTCAAATATAAAAACAACCAGTTAGCCTGTTATGCTGATCAGTTCAATTGTAAAAACAACTAGTTAGCCTGTTATGCTGATCAGTTAAATCATGAAAACAACTAGTTAGCCTGTTCCATGCTGATCAGTTCAATCATGAAAACAACTAGTTAGCCTGTTAGGCTGTTCAGTTCAATCATGAAAACAACTAATTATCCTGTTATGCTGTTGGGTCTTTCATGAGTTAAAAGGATTGCTTTTCATTCAAAGCCACATCCACTCCCCCATCGCTGACAGTTCACCTGAAACAGGCATATTTGTCCTTGAGCAAAACTTTCAGCACTGCTTAAAATTCACCTAGAGACACTAGACATTCAAGCCTGAATGAACAAAGCTAATTCCACTGCAGACCATTAAAAGGCGGTTTAAACTAGTTCAGAAGTCACCACTGATGTCGCCACTGCAATCTAGCTTTGTGCTAAATTATGTGGTTTGAATTTAAAACAAACATCAGACACGCCAGAAGTTTCTTTCAAGAGATGGCCCACTCTCCCAACCAAAATGAAGTAAGTCCTAGAACCATCCCCAGAAATGTAACTGAGGGCTGAGTGAAAGACACCATTTTAAGCATTATGTCCTGTAAATGATATCCCTGTAATCCAACTCAGACAGAAATGAGGCCTGAAAATGAATGTTCTACCTTTAAAAGACAAACACTGGCCATATTTCTGTAAAATAATCCTGTATTGATCGTCAGCTTCCTTGCTAATTCAAGAACATATGTTTCACGTTACATCTTCTCATCAAGCCAAATCCCGGGATACTGAAGAGAGGGAACTAGTTCAATTTGCGATGCAGCCAGAGAGGAGTTTTCAAGGGCCTTAGAGAACATTATTTATTATGTTTTGCTTGTATCTAGAATTACTTCTATATTTATGTGATTTGTGTATTGATTGAACATTTATTAGAAAAGTTTAGGTTTACAAAAGGTGCTGTGAAGTACTGAATCATCAGCATACAAACCTACTTTAAATGTGGAAGTATTCCCAGTCATCACAAAAGACAATGAACAATATTAGTGGACCCAACGTTTAAATTGAACAACTTACGTTGTACACGGAATTCAGGGGTCCGTTCAAATACCCTGAATTCTGCCATTAAGGAAATTCTGAAACCCCCAAAATGCATAACTTCCCAAACCTAAAGAGGTCAACTTGCTCAGAAGATGGAATAACCAACTGCGTCTGAGTCTTTGGACAGGTATTTCAACCAGTTAACATAATTTAACTTTTCATCCAGCATGTTGACTGTGTAATTTATAACCAGTGAGGCTGTGGAATAAGTGCTGTGTCCTGGTCAAACCCTGACTGATACACGTTTAAAACACAGTTCTCAGACAGAAGGATGTATATTTCAACATTCATCACTGACTGGGGCTTTT
>JACXGJ010016782.1:10000-11862 GCA_016801105.1 Esox niger
GAGGTCCACCAATAGAAGTCCACCAATAGAAGTCCACAAATAGAAGTCCACCAATAGAAGTCCACCAATAGAAGTCCACCACCTTGTGGGACAATCAAAACCAAACCATTTAAAAACGTTTCATAAGGCATGAATATCCACACCTTAAAGGACACACAAAGACACGTAATTGAGTGAGAGTTAATGATTGACTACCAAAAAAATAAATGTAATCTTTGTAAATGCTTTTCTGTGTGTAATTACTATAAAGAGCTATCAAGAGATATTGTGAAGCAATCTCCAGGACGTCATTAATTCAAAGTAAAATATGAATTCAGTATGTAATTAAAAAGATGCCATGGCAGCTCTTTATTCACTGAACTCATCTCTTCCTCTCTATCCCCTTCTCGATCTCTCAATCACTGTCCCTGCTTTTTCTCCATCTCTCTCTCTCCCAGGAAGATCTGACAGGGTAGTCTCTCCTTCCGATAAAGGGTTCATACCGATAAAGGGTTTACCACACAGTAAACTACTTTGACCAAGGTCCACATGGAGCACAGGAACTGAAACCATTATGTTTATGTAGGGATTAAGCAGTTTCCTACATAAACAGAGTGGTTTCATCTTGAAAACAGTTGGAGGGTTGGACAGCTACTATTTCAATGGGCGCCAATTCTATGAACTTCAGCTGGCTACCATAGAATGTTCTCCACAGGGTTCCAAACCCCTCCCCCCGCTACCTGGAGATACATTCCAGGATGTCCCTATATGGTCATGCATTTAGTAAAATACCCAGTGTTCCATGTTCCTGTCGTGGATGTGACATCATTATGTAATGTAAACTGAATGCAATGTGTTACACACAGGGAGATCGGCAAACTTACATTTACACATATACACTCATTTGGGGGTTACGGTTAGAAGTAGGGTTAGGTGTTACGCTTAGGGTTTGGTTTTGGTGATTAAATTAACATTAGGGAAAAGATGATTTTGTGTAGCTGTATTTTTTAGGACTAAAACAGGGATAGAAAAATGAATATGAATGTGTGTGTGTGTGTGTGTCTGTGTGTGTGTGTGAGTCAACTGTCAAAACCTACAGCGTAGGACAAGCTGGACGGAGGTTTGGTTTCATTGTTTAAACAGGCCAGAGTGGGAGAGTAGATAAGACCACTGGATTAATCAAGCCTTATGAGGCTCAACACAACAACTCTGGAACTGTTTCCCACTGTCTTCTTCACAGACTATGTCATAACAAAAGGGCAAAGCACAGTGACTATCTTCGATTACATGGGCACCGTGGGCGTGATGTCACAATGACCGGAGACACTATGACATCATAAGGAGACAGACGTTGTTCTTCTCAAGCAGAAGAGTTAGAGAAAATAGGACAAGAGTCAGTCATTTCTGGGTGTCTGCATTAGCATTGCTCACATAAAAAAGCTTTATAAAATACAATGCATTTGATTGGCTAATTATTATGAAAATAGGCGGAATACTCTCCGTTTAATCACATAATAGCCCCAGTGTGTTCTAAAATATAAAATTAAATTGCTCAACCGACCACGTCTAAAAAAGACATGACAAATATTTTTGTTACACAAGCGTCCACCCACCAACCAGGTGTTCTATCCAGAACACTGTCCACCCACCAACCAGGTGTTCTATCCAGAACACTGTCCACCCACCAACCAGGTGTTCTATCCAGAACACTGTCCACCCACCAACCAGGTGTTCTATCCGGAACACTGTCCACCCACCAACCAGGTGTTCTATCCGGAACACTGTCCACCCACCAACCAGGTGTTCTATCCGGAACACTGTCCACCCACCAACCAGGTGTTCTATCCGGAACACTGTCCACCCACCAACCAGGTGTTCTATCC
>JACXGJ010016783.1:0-11909 GCA_016801105.1 Esox niger
TTTCTTTGATAAAAGGCCCTGATTGGGATATGATGTTCAGGTTTCTTTGATAAAAGGCCCTGATTGGGATATGATGTTCAGGTTTCTTTGATAAAAGGCCCTGATTGGGATATGATGTTCAGGTTTCTTTGATAAAAGGCCCTGATTGGGATATGATGTTCAGGTTTCTTTGATAAAAGGCCTTGATTGAGATATGATGTTCAGGTTTCTTTGATAAAAGGCCCTGATTGGGATATCATGTTCAGGTTTCTTTGATAAAAGGCCATGATTGAGATATGATGTTCAGATTTCTTTGATAAAAGGCCCTGATTGGGATATGATGTTCAGGTTTCTTTGATAAAAGGCCCTGATTGGGATATGATGTTCAGGTTTCTTTGATAAAAGGCCTTGATTGGGATATGATGTTCAAGTTTGAAGCCTGTCCTGCCTTGACTGACAGACATCAGGACCTCTTTTGGAAAGTCATTATTTTGTCCCACTGAGATTCACTTTCTAGGTTTCAAATAATTTGTACAGAAAATCTATCCTTCTGCTT
Source organism: Esox niger (assembly GCA_016801105.1). Classification (NCBI taxonomy): domain Eukaryota; kingdom Metazoa; phylum Chordata; class Actinopteri; order Esociformes; family Esocidae; genus Esox; species Esox niger. The sequence continues at coordinate 536 of JACXGJ010016783.1, forward strand.
CTCTCACTTTTCCTCAGCCTCTCTTTCTGTCCCTCTCTCTCTAGTGCCTCTCCAATATTCTTCTGATTAAACCTAGTGATATGTTTCCCATTTACATTACAATAGAGTTACAGAATAGAGGAATCTTCTATGCTGTGCTGCTAACTGACTGCAATGCCACACTTCTCCCTCAACTCTCTTAAATCTAGATTAGGGCTACATATGGGTGCTGTATCTAAATTTGATCATTGCCTTGTATCACGAATTGTCTAGCAAAGCAAGTTGTCCAAACTTTTATTGTTGGTTCAAAATGGTATCGACTGTTTAAAATGTACACTTAAAAAATGTACAATCACATTAATTCTAAATCTAAATGATGTTAAAAATGTTTCATTACTGCAGCACTGTCGTTCTTCTGTGGGAAACTAACACAAATTAAGATACAGCATCTGTGGCATTTTTTTACAATCTTTGTAAAGAGGTTCCACTGGGGCTCCTGAATCTAAATGAACATACCGGAGTCCAGGGTTAGAATCCAGCTTCTGGGCAGAAGAAAAGTGGTCCTGTCTAAAGGGCAGGGAACAGGCCTTGGATGGGTGCTTAGATCAGCAAAGACATAGTGTCTAGATTCCCTGATCCCTAAGATGTCTCCCAAGTGAAAATTAGAGAGAGGAGATGGGAGCTAGGAAGATAAAGGGTGACAGTGTTTGCACGCGGGCATTCACACATTTGTGCAGCTGAAGAAAAAGAGACAAGCCCTGAACTCCAGTTGTACCACTATCTCAGACCTATCTTCTATCTCAGACCTATCTTCTATCTCAGACCTATCTTCTAGCACAGACCTATCTTCTAGCACAGACCTATCTTCTAGCACAGACCCATCGGTTTAATGCTGGTGGTTTCTGATTTCACCAGTTCCACACAAGGGTCGTTTTTGCCCGCCATCATTCATTCGAGGCGGTCGGCTGACTTTCATGTGACGCCTGCATCGTTGCCCTGTCTTCGTTGTCATTTTTGACATTCCCACTTCTCACTGCACTCATGCATCATGTAGGTTGTGCGGTTTGTTTCACCACTCTGGTTGAGCACGCAGTGAATGGCGGGTGTCATTTGTCTTCCAGTGTGACTGCATGCAGTGCGATTGACGGCCCGTTAAACGGCTTGTCAACCCAATAGCTCTAGATTGCCTGATTATTCCTGTTCGCTCGTCCCGTCTGACTTGGTCTTCACGTCCATCATTTTCTATCCGAAGATTTTCTCTGGAGGTTAGTCCTGCTACATCATCGTTCCACTGTCTAACAGGTGCTCCAATTTTTTCCTCTGTCTCATCTCACTGATTACTCCGGCAACTATCATTCAGACTTCTAGTTTCATCTTATTTGGTTAACGTTGTTGTTAGTGTGGTTGATTTCAGCTGAAGCTGAGACCCTCCTTGGAAAGATGGACAAAAATGTAATACCCTGAGGAATAGTCAAACAGCTTCGCTTAGAGCAAAGGAGCAAAGCCAGTGTGGTTTTTATAAATGGTGCTCCGTATTGTTTTGGGTGGGATATTTAATTCATTTTTCAGTAGTGGTTGAATATTAAATGTGCACTTGTTGGTCCTGTTCAGTTTATGCTTGTTTATCGGTGGTGGAGATGATGGATATTTATGTGCGCACATGCAAGCAAGCGTGCACGCAATCAGACAAATACATGCGCACACACACACACACACACACACACACACACACACACACACTAATTTTCCTGCTGATTTCAACGTCTCTCTCTTTACCTTACCGTACCGCTCTCTCTCCCACCTCAGTGACTAGACAAGCACTGAATACCAATTACCATTCACAGTGTTCAGGGGAGGGGGTGTGCTGTAGGCACAAGTATGTCTCTGTGTGTGTGTGTGTGTGTGTGTGTGTGTGTGTGTGGCTGAAGGAGGAAATGGAAGGCTGTGATTCGCTGCCGACAACTACAGGGGAGGGGAGGAGGGAGGTATGGAGAGAACAGCGGAGCGATGAGAGCGCAGTCACAGGCACCGTCAGTTCTCTTCCCTCAATACGCCTCGGACGGATCCGCTCCACAGCGGCAGGGAGACAGACACGCAAGGAGGGCTCGGTGAAAGACAGACGCCGAGCGAGCCAAGCCGTGAAAGATTACAGACGGACAAGCTTTTCTCGATATCTCCCCCTGCGGATGGACACAATGGGAAGCATGGAGCGCCAACAGATTGAGCCAAGGAAGACGTGTGACAGAAGAGGTGTTTAAAAAGCGAGGGATTAATATAAGAGTAGCAGCTGACAAAGGACATGGATGGATGGACCGGCAGTGATCCTCTAAAGCACTCATCCCAGTCCTTCTGACTGTCAGAGAGACAGAAGACTACGGCAGCTCTGTCCTCTACTGGACCGATCGGACCCGGGACTCCCTCAGGACTTTGGCCTGGTCCGTTTTTTCGTACCTTTCAAGCCGTCCCCGGTCCTTCGTCGCTTTCTCGCTGCTCTCTCCGGGAGTGCGAGGGGAGTGACGCTGTCAAGTGCTGTTTGGAATCTCCACTCCAGTAGTAGGAGGACTGGTGGTGTCCGTGGACTCTCTCCGTCGTGCGTTTACGCGTACGTGTGTCCGCAGGAGCGCAAGGACGTGGCTTTTTACCTCCTCACTTCCACCCTTGGCGCCCATCTGTTTCATGCTGGCTGTCCTTTCGCACCTCTGCGAGTGTTGCTCACCATCTGCCAGCCGGTCAACGTGCGCGCGCGCGCGCCTCAGCGTGAGGGTGCGTACGTCTCTGTCACCCTCAGTCGCGCCAACGCTCAGAACTTAGCCGACTGGATCTGAGACATTTGTGGAGGCAACGTGGCGCAGCTTGGCATCCTGTTTTGGCTGAGCCACAGGGTTGCGGGCAGAGTGCCTGCTCTGAACAGCTGTTCAGGAAACAGTTTATGAGGTTTGACCGTGGACCGGCCGGGCCAGTAGGATTGCTTCATTCACCCTCTCATCCCAGAACGGTGCTAACGGGTCGCCTGACACGCCCGTGGACGGTGTCCCTTGGGAAAACAGTCGGTCAGAACAAGCCTGTGTGACCCTGAAAGAGTCATGATGACAACTTCTGATAAATGACCTGTCCGATTGCCGCGGAGAGAAGTTCAGGCACTCTGGGTTTTTTGCCCGGTGAGTGGGTGTGTGGAAGAACCAGTGTAGAAGCTCATGCTGCTGGAAGCTCTGTGGTTCTGTGGTACCATGACACGAGTGACAGCAGCCAGGTGACGGCTTTCGCCTCTCTGATCGACGCCAGCGCTGTTTCCTGTGACAGCTTGGAACTGTCTAGAAAGTGCCAAAAAAGACAGACACCCTTTTTCCTCGTTCTCTTGGCCGTGCCCTGTAGTGTATTTATCTGAAGCAAAGACAACATTTGTGAAGACAGAACGGTCGTCGCAATATCAGTGTCCACGCTAGCTGACCACCTGCGCGGAAGCGATTTCCCTATCCGGTCTCGTTGGCTCTATCACCCTCGGGCTGCCATGATCGGCGTCAACAGCCTGCACTCAGCCGGTCGCCTGCGGTCACGCTCCCTCTGTTCGGTCCGCTACGGGCGAGACTTCCGTATGATCGACCCATTCCGTTACCCCCGTACCCCTCGCTCACGCTCCTTGAAGCCCCTCATGTTCCCGGACCTGCTGGGCAAGGCCCAGGATGGGCAGAACCACCCGCAGGCCCGCAAGAGAAAGAAGGTACAATGTGCTACACGGGTAAGACTCCAGCCGAAACATGCCATAGTGCAACCTGATCATAGCTTGACCGTCACCGGTCAGGTCCTACGCTGTGTTAAAGCTAGTCAGGTTGGGTTTCAACAACTCAGAATCATACAGGATTTCCCATTAATGATTGTTTTGTGTTCTTTCCTGTCATGTCCACGGCAAGTGGCTGTTCCCAGTACTTTAGCTTCAGGTGTTTGTAATTTAGAAATAATTATTGCACCTAATATTGTTTGGGTTTAAAAGGTCATCTGGAACTTTCTAGGTTTTCCAATGAAGTACCAAAGTTGTTACATTCCGGGAATGTAGGCCATAGGTCATGTGCGCATCAGAGTTCCTCTGGCGGTGCAATCTCTCCATTCTGCCGTGCTGCAGTCTTTCTGCTCAAACACCTCATCCAAAAATATCATGATATTCCCTACTGACTGACCGTTATCCTTCCAAACCCCAACAGTACTGTCTGCAGGTCTAACCACACCCTCAGAATGGAATGTAACAACCACTCCTGGTTTCAGGCCACAGGTGGATAATACCAGAGATCATTTCATCCTAGCAGAGCCTGCACAGGCCAGACTGTTCCATGACCCAATTATTGACCATCCTTTCTGTTGTGAGCATTGTGTGGAGTAGCTTTAAATGAAAGAAGCCGATGGATGCATCAATCGTTGTAATATTGTTATATTACAGTAAGAGAAAATATTTTGTTCACAACCATGGTTAATGTGTGTCCAAACGTTTAACTGGTACTGGGCATACCAATTCATAACCAAACCATGTTATTACTGGTTTTCATATATGGCCTTAAGTGGGATCAAACCTTTTGACCCTAAGCGCAGCATACAGTTGAAAAAGTTAATCTGTCCCTCTGCCAGACAAGATTTCCAAGACAATTACTAAATCCCCTTTGGTACCCACTGTTGGAATTTAGGTGTCTTGGAAAATTTGACCAATACTGTGTAGCTGCATTTAAAAAGAAGGATTGTTTAAATAGGGTTCTGTTGTCTGAAATATGACCTGAAGTGGGAAAGTATTATTGAAGTATGAAGTGGAAGTACCACCAGTTACTAAAACAAACAACTGCCATATGTACAGCTCTATATTCACTACATGCATTTACATACTCAGTTTATGAACCAAATGTGGTTGTGACCAGTTTGCTAGCTGAGAAGTCTGCAAGTTGGGTGATCTCATGGAATGACTGGCTATTCCAGAATAACCTAAGATACCAGATGTTGTGAGCAGTAACCATTGGTAACACCACCCCTCAAAGCATTTTCTCATACAGGTTAAACAGTACTACACCACACTCTCATTTGCTGCCCCAGTGCCAGGTGATGGATGGAGCGCGAGGGTGGAGGCGATGAACGTCCATTCTGATGGCTTCTCGGCTTCACTGAGTTACTCTGATTACGCTTCACCCTCTCGCCCCCACTGTACCTGGTTCTGCCAGGGCCTGCCCATACATCTCACTTATCTGCCCATTAAATCCCCACCCCAGCCTCAAACTCCATTACATTACTCTCCCTTGGCATGTCTCCTTTGTCGTCTCGCCACAACAGCATATAAACGTCCTTCTCTCTCCGTTCTCATTCCATTGTACCAGTATGGTAATTATAGTATGCTTCCCTACAGAAATGATGGCATGTTTACACTCTGGGTTTGAGATAATCAATCTTGTCAGCTAATGGACTTTGAATGTATAGTAGGGTAGCGCATTCTCTGAGATACACCGAGATAGAACGATTACGTCTGAGATATGCGATATATCACTGCGCACCTTTATGTCAGCACGTTGTTCTATTGGTTTAGTCTGCCCAGTTTTCCAATCAAAGTCGAATGAGCAGGAATTTTCATTAGTCTGCTCGTAGAAACCAATAATGGAACCCCAGTCCGTGAATCACAAGTTGGTGAGATTTCTCAATGAGCCAGTACTATGGCTGTGATGGCTGTTGCTACTGGCAACAGTAGATCAGATTTGATATTGAAGTTGTGTGCTGCCAAAGTGAGAGCGCATCAAAATAAGACTTTGATATGTGCCAACGGCAGCTTCTCACAACAGTGGCTTCACATCTCTGCTGTATATTAATATTCATGAGGTTTGCAACAGTTTGGGATTTGATTTCATACAGTACGTCTCCATGGCGAAGGGAACCAAGCTTCCAAATGTTCTGCTTGTTAATATTCATAAGGGTTGGCATTAAGATATATTTTTTATTATTTCTCGTTTTCTTAATGGCCTTAGTTGGATATTTCAGTTGGATATTTCAGTGGGTTTGACTGAGAAACCACACGTCCGTGTTTCTTCCAGAATAATCTGGGAAATTCAACACCACAGTCAATCAACTTATGACTCGATTGACTTGGACGTCATTGGCATCGTTTTTTTTAATAAGACTAGAATGTGCGAAGGATGAATTGAGCCACAACTCATCTCAGTGGCAGATAACACAGGTTGCCCTGGACAACCATCTGCCACGTCTCCTTGTCATCACCATCCCTTTGTCACTGAAAGGCCTGGATTTGAAGGAACATCTAAATCACCCAGCTGTCACTGGGGAGTTATGACAGAGTGAAGTGGAATACAATGCCCCTCCCAAAGAGAGTGCCTGTTTTATTTATCAATGGAACGCAGTCTTTTTCTCCAAATTCCATTTGGTCTACCCTGTTATTCCATAGACCCTGCTTATTAATTGAGCTTGCGGTGATCATACTTCATTTCTTATTAAGAGGATTCTTAAAAAGGAAGAACTGTCCAAAACAACGGACTGTTGGGTTGATCGATGGATTAATTGACGAGCTTTCAGACTGAGTAGGTACACTGATCGATGGACTCAGTCTGTCATTGGTCCCCGGTGTGTCTGTGTCCTGCTGATCTGCCTGATGTATGACTCTGTCTTCCTTCCCCAGGCCCTGTACAACTCAATCAAGAACGAGAAGCTCCAGTGGACAATGTGAGTAATGCCTACAGTTATCTATGTACAGTATCACTGCATGTAGGGTGAACACACTATCTCTCTCGCGCACTCGCACCCTTCCACGGCAAAAACTATTCATAGATACTGTCATCGTCCCAATTAATGACGTGCGTGTCATCAGGTTGTGATGGAAACAATTGTATGTCGAGGGTTGCTATTCTGGTTATCAGCTCGCTGCGCTTCGGAGACGCCAGTTGAGTCGCTGGCTTTCCAAGCTTTGTTGCCATGGATACAGCACCATGGCTACGGCTCCATAGCTACCATTCTGCTCTCTCGCCTCCATGTTCCTGCGCAACCACAGACACGCGCTTCCATTTAAGGGTCCTGGGCGCTTCCTGTGCAGAAGTGTGACCGCCGCCTCCCGCTTCCTGCCCAAAAACGGCACCGGTCCCAGGAACTAATATTCTGAGAAGTTGTCAGGGGAACAGGTCTGTGAACACAAAATGGTCCAGTTGAAACCACGGAAACAGACGCCCCATTGGAACACATGTCCGTGGAGACACTGGCACGGAGGCACCCCTGGCAACACGACTGCATAAACGATTGTGAGTCATGTCAATTCACGGCCATGATACACAGGAAGCACAGACTTCTGCTGCGCTAGATGCTGTTTCACACCCCCGCAGAGAGAGACACACACACACACACACACACACACGGTCACATAACCACGCTCACTGATGAAGGTGCACCCACAAGGCTCTGTGCGCACGCACGCACACACACACACACACACACACACACACACACACACACACACACATACACACTTCCTTGTTCAGCGCGGGGGTGGACTAAAGCTCTGGGGGTTCAGAGTGATGTAAGGGTGAGTTACATGTTCCCTATAGAATGAATTTGGGAGGGGGGTAAATATGGAGGAAATAGAGAGAGAGAGAGAGAGAGAGAGAGAAAGAGAATGAGGGAGGGGACTGACGGGGAGTCGAAAATCTTTCAGAAAGACGATTTGGTGTATTTTAATGGGGGAAATGAATTACACAAGGCAATGTATATATGGCCTCCTATTTGTGAGTTTTCTACATAATCAGTGTGATAACTGGCACATTGGGAGGGCGGAGGGGTGCGGTCGGTTGTTCCAGGGGAGCTGTTAGCACTGAGAGAGGTGTTAAACAGTGAAAGAGCTAATGAATCTACCTGCAACCCAGCGGAGAACCTTTCACTTAGACCAGAATTTGGTTACAGAGTTAGCGAAACTTCTGTAATTTTAGGTCTTTAGGCTTAACATTTTCCTTCTTTCAGATAAATGAAAACATTGCTATTTTAAAATGCAGTCATGGTTAATCAGTGGGATTTTGTTTTGTTTAGAAGAGCGATGTGAAATGACGGGGGGAGAGTGAGGGGAATAGGTAGAACAATAGAATAGAAGAAGAAATAGACCGAGATGAAGCGTGAGAGAGAGGGAGAAAAGAGAGTGTGTTCCATCTGCTTAATCATTCCTTTTATTCCTCCATATACTACCAATGATGATGTCTCCCCTTCTTGGCTCAAATCATCCTCTTCACTGGCTCATATCACCTGTTAGAAGAAGGGATACAAGATACCCATTTGACTGGCATTGGATTATAGACACATTAGATCAGGCATCTCGGTAACATATAGCAATGCCAGTCCTATTTAAATGATTTATTATTCATTTATTTATGAGGGACTATAAAAATAATGGCTGCTGCTACAGAGGCCATTTGTAAGAGGAGGATTTTGATTGCTGTTACGATGGTGATTATTTTGAGGGCAGGAATAAAATCGTATCCCTTTTCCATACGTGGAATCATTTCCGGCACATGTTATTTTCAGCCCTGCGGCAGACGTCTGTAATTACCTGACCCCAACTGCAAATGATAGTGTATTTTGTCACTGCTATTTTTGCACTGGTGACAAAATAGCTATTGTGTCCTTGTTAGCTAACGGCACAGCAATGTCTTTACTCATCCCAGCATGCTGCTCAGATCTGCCATCCCAGCACTGATCAGCCTGTTCACCCCCCCCCACCACCCCACCCCAACCCCAACATCAGCACCCAATCTTCCCCCTCTCTCACCTTTCCCCTCTTCACTGTGGCCCGCCACCTCGATCAGTCTTCTCTTTCCAGGCTTTTGTTTTCTCTCTGTATCCCTTTCTTTCTTATTACCCCCCCCCACTCCATCTCTCCCTCTGTCTCAGTTTAGAGTGGGATTCAGGCAAACCGGCAGTTACCAGGCAACAGGCGAGAACTCCGAGACACATGCTCACCAGCTCTCACTAGACCGGCTCTGCTCTCTCTCCCTCCCGTTCTGTCGTATGGCATGAACTGTTGTTATGCGTGCCTGGTTACTCGTATCTGTCTCGACGGGTTCTGGGGGAATCCATTTTGATGGTAGTCTGCATGTCTATGTTTTGAATGTGAACTTTTACCACAGGTGGTGGTGAGGTGATGTTTGTTTTTACCTAGCTTGTTGTTTTGTATGTGTACCTTGCTTTTCAGTCATTATGTGAGATGAACAGACATGCTGCCTCGTGCACTGATCTTCCTACATGTTCAGACATGTCAGAAACACTCCCACCATGTATGGGTGATTTTCTTATCAGGAGGGAGGCATGTGGAGTACATTACATTTATTAACATGACATACCAGTCAAAACTCTGGACACGCCCATTCAAGTACATCAAAACAGTGGGATGTGCAGATCGGGATAGTAAACTAGTATTTAAATGTACATGGCATATAGTAAAACAGTTACTTGTAACGCGGTCACTTGCATCCAGATGTAACGTTCTTATATCTGAATTCAGTCATCATTCAAACCCTGCAGTCTGGCCATCAGTCTGGCAGCTTTCCCTTCGGTGTGATAATCATCTATAATACTGCTCCATTTGAAATGTGAGAGAGTAGATCCTCAGCAGCTAAAGTCTCTTGCAGGTTGTTTTTGAATGAGTTCCAGGGCTGAAACTATCTCCACATCCCAGGCACAATAGGAAGCAATGGCCCGAAGACATGTAGTAGGCAGGGACAAGAGTTTTTTTGACCTTGTCATCGGACCAAGAAGAAATCTGGCTCTATATTTAGTGTAGCCCAAAGAGACACTGTGGAATTATAATCACATCAAATTCATGTGCTAGGCTGGAATTTGGATGTATTGCATCATCTGTAATGCAGAGGTATTTTTTTTACATCTCACAGAAAATTGAACAGCTAGTTAATGTAGAACACAGTCAGAAATTATGCAAAAACTCCACAAGGCATTTTTAAATAATTGTAATGGCTGGAGGGGATTGAGACCAGTGTTACTACCAGAACTTGGCAACTAAATAGAATGGAAACTTGGTGTTTGCTTCCTTCACACTCCTTCCATTTCAACTGTTCCCATGTCCCCTGGTCTGGGGATCACGGTCAATACTAAGAAACAGGTGTGTTTTCATCACTGATGAATGCGTTATAGTTGTGCATCAATACTTATTTTGTTGCTCCTTAATTTCTTTAATGTTAGCTGGTTTCTCATTTTGGACTGGGGATGAGGAAACACAAAACCGAACAGTCTGAACTGAATCCATAGTGGAACAGAATGCCCTTGTTGTTCACCTCGCAGTAGATACCCAATCAATCCCGCCACCCACCCATTGTTTTGTGTTTTGATCGAGAAGAGTGAACTGGTTCTCTGGAGACCGAGAGGTAATCACTAAAAGGCATGTCAGATGAGAACGAGAGGGAGGGATAAGAGAAGACACCAAATGATGGCTTTGAAGAAACAGAAGAAACACTCTCATTTACTCAGGTTCCCCCTAGGTAGAATTGTGCTTTGAAAAATACTTTATGTAACCGAGTGAATCCCCATGGAATCTATTCCTCCCTCTGCCGCGGAAGTCTTCTAATGGACAGACACGGCAGGGGATGAATGGAAAGTGATGTTTGAACGTGATTGGCTGATGTGTTGCTAATGAGGCACGGCAAAACGGTAACCGGGTTGTCCTTTCCTTCTGTTTCGTGTCTCCATAGTGACGAGGAGGAGATGCGAAAGTCTTTTTCAGAGCTGGGGGACATTAGCCAAGCGGACACAGCCTCCAAACAAATCAAAAGCCTTGCCAGTGGCAGGAAAACCCCGGCGAACCAGCCCTCGGGCGCCAAGCTGTACAAAAATGGGTTCCTGGTGCGCAAGGTGCACGCCGATTCAGATGGCAAGAGAAGTATGTCGATACCATACATGTACATTCAAAGCTGATTGGTCAAAGTCCCACACTGACCGCCGTTCTCGTCCTGTCCTCATCACAGTCTGTTTGTGAAATGTCCTCATTGTAACCTAAATATTCCCCTGATTACAGCACCTCGTGGGAAGAGAGGATGGAAGACGTTCTATGGCATTCTGAAGGGGCTGATTCTCTACCTGCAGAAGGTAAGCAGCTTCTCGTCAGGGAGACGGGTGTCAGGGAGAACGACGGGTGTCAGGGAGAACGACGGGTGTCAGGGAGAACGACGGGTGTCAGGGAGAACGACGGGTGTCAGGGAGAACGACGGGTGTCAGGGAGAACGACGGGTGTCTGGGAGAACGACGGGTGTCAGGGACAACGACGTGTGTCAGGGACAACGACGGGTGTCTGGGAGAACGACGTGTGTCAGGGAGAACGACGTGTGTCAGGGAGAACGACGTGTGTCAGGGAGAGCGACGTGTGTCAGGGAGAGCGACGGGT
>JACXGJ010016784.1:0-11965 GCA_016801105.1 Esox niger
AATACAGCAGCAACCAACAAGGATCAAACCCAGACCAGGACCAATACCATACCAAGAGGATTACAGTAGGACCAGACCAGGACCGGAGGATGGGGATTACAGCAGGACCAGACCAGGACCGGAGGATGGGGATTACAGCAGGACCAGACCAGGACCGGAGGATGGGGATTACAGCAGGACCAGACCAGGACCGGAGGATTGGGATTACAGCAGGACCAGACCAGGACCGGAGGATGGGGATTACAGCAGGACCAGACCAGGACCGGAGGATGGGGATTACAGCAGGACCAGACCAGAACCGGAGGATGGGGATTACAGCAGGACCAGACCAGGACCGGAGGATGGGGATTACAGCAGGACCGGCCAGGTAGCAGAGCAGGTGGAGGAGCAGTGCAGGTGGGAGAAAAGGAGAGGGGGAGGTGAAGAGATAGGAAGGGTGTGAAGGAGATGAGAAGATGAGGAGATGCTCTGGGTGAGAAACAAACATCAAAAAACATAAACGTGCCCATACATAAATTTTACACACACACACGCACACACACACACACACACACACAGACACACACACCCCCTCTCTCCTCACACACACCTGTGGTTCTACAGAGCGGTGCGTGGGTGGGGTTCTGGATTGGTCTATGCCCCCACTGCTGAAGGGCTCAGAGCGAGGAGGCAGAGACGGGTCGGAGATACGGTTTGACCCTTTATGTTGCAGCGCCGGTGAACACTGTCTGTTGAGCTTGGAACGCTCCTCCACCTGACACACACACGCGCACACACACACACGCACACACACTTTCATTGGCAGTCAGTGACCGATTTGTCCGCGTACGTGTGCGCGCCTCTCGTGTGATGTGTTAACACTCCCCTCGGGACAGTTGCCATGGAGAAGCCATATTTAGACGAGAACATGTGGCACGATTGTCATTCCACCAAACATTACGTTTCTGTGCACAAAAATGTTCAGTCAGTCAGAGTTTCTATTGGACAGCTGTAAAGGTAATGCCGCCCTGTTTTGTTTTATTTGACACGACAGGAAGAGACCTAGCTGAATCCAACCAACAGAAACAAAGCTAGATTAAACGTGTCACAACCAAAACGTTTTGTTTACTGAAATGAACACATCCCAGCCTACAGTGTGCCTGTGTGTGAGTGCCTGTGTGTGTGTGTGTGTGTGTGTGTGTAAAAATGCCTGTATGTGCACCTGTGTGTGACTAGAGGGAGGTGGATTGTGTGGGCTGAGACAGATTTAGCATCGTCTGGCCTACATCAATCTCACAGTGGCCACTGGGGGTCTTGCCTATGTGGCTGTGAGCACACGGCCTGGATTGAGGATAAATCAGGAACTGTATGTCCCTGAGAGGAACACGGAGCCTGACTATAAACCATATGATAACAGTCAGTTTAAGGAAACGAATGCGAGTGAGACCGCTCAGTCCAGAGTAACTGTCCAGTATCTCTTCTGGATTTTTATTAAACCGTCACCTGTAATGATTTACAATATTATGAGTGAAGGAATTGTTCTTAATCAAGAATGTTAAAAATATGATTTCTGTGTTTGAATTGTCATATGGGTGTTATTAAATGATATGAATCTGAGCAGACTGCTGATAGGTCAGCTGAAACGACTCCTTTAAACCACTGATTGGCCACCTCCGCTGTTTCAAGAGTATGACATCACACTTTATGTTAACGATGGCTCCCATCACTAGAGGTGACATTTAAACCTTCCCCAAAACGCTGTTAAAAGGATGTGTTGTGTTTGAAGAGTCTTTATACGTCATCTGTATAAATAAAAGACTTGCAACAGGAGCTATATATTGCTTTGGAAAACCCATCATTCTGTGTTATAGCCCTGGTTATATCCTCTAGAGCTGGTGTGATGTGCAGTCACGCTAATAATAAGTTACCTTGTAAAAGGTTATGCTTGTTCAGGACAGAAGTGTGTTGTTCACCACATCACACTATTTTGATGGGGATTTGACTAGAAAATATCCCGGCCAGCCTCAAAATTGTTTCCAAAAAGACAACAAGTTAGTGAGCACCATAGAGCTCCACTTAAGATTTTATCAGGTTGACATGCTGCAAACGCTTGACTGACATTTAAACACATTGTTCAATATCTTTAGCATTCTGGCTAAAGAAGTAAAGGCCAATAACACATTAACTTTTAGAAGTGATATTTTCACTGGACAGTAATTTTAAAGAAGGGGTTAATGAAATAATTACAATCTGGAAAAATCTGTTAGTCCCGGAGAGCATAACAAGTCTGGAATATATAAGAAACCAGGCACCATTACAGAACGTAGAGAGGAAATAAAGTTGAACCAGGTCAAAACAGCAACATTCTAGAATTCTCCAGCCACCATTTAAAAAACCCTCCAGACACCATTCTAGAACCATCACCATTCCAGAAGTATTCAGCCATGATTCTAGAATTCTCCAGCCACCATTCTAAAACAGAACATCCCAGGCAGTATTATTTCAGCAATCTTTCCCCTGCTGCAAGGGAAGAAAAAACTGTGAATGAATAATGAACAGACCCATTCAGGAAAAAGAGGGATTGAAAAGAGACAGAGAGAGAGAGAGCGCTCCCCAGAGACACGAGGCAAGGGTTAAAGCTCGTCCACCTTTAGAGAGATAGAAGAAGTGACTCAGAGACACAGGAAGTGGTTGTCTCCCTGACTGACCCGTGGACCTGGACTCCTCCCCCTGGACTCCTGAACTTCTCCCTCAGGGCTCCTCCTTCTGGCCTCAGGGTGACGCATGATTGGTTTAGAGGAGTCAGGGATGGGATCAGGGGGACAGGACACACGAATACACGGAACATTCATATTTTTGAAGTCGGACTGGACGAACGTTTCCCTGGGTTGACTTGATTGGGCAGGGTAGGAAGGGGGGCGGGAGCGGGGGTTGTGCTCTGGATGTGATAGGAGGTGTGACAGGCTGTCATCTCGAGGCTGGTTGAAGGAGTGGGACTTCTTGGGAGGAATACGGGGGGAATTACTTTGGGCTCGACGCATCACCTGAGACACAGAGGGCATGGCAAGGTCACACACACACACACACGCACACACACACACACACACACACACAAGACAGATGCACGTTTACACATCTCACAGTCCAGACAGAGCAATGCTTCAAGGCTCCAACTTTACCTCGGGAAAAGAGAGAGAGGTGGCTTTTTAAAGAGGCTATCAAAGCCACGGCTGGTGTAACCGATTAGACTCCTGGTGGTATGTGAGTTACCTCTTTGGCCCAGGCCGGCTTGTCGTTACTGGGGGCCGTGTCTTTGTAGTGGTAAAGCTGTTTCTTGTCCTGCGGTCGGGGCTGCTGCTGCAGGGACACCAGGTAGGCCCGCTCCTGCTGCAACTGTCTCTGGAGACGATCAGCCTGCCGCTGCTCCTCAATCTGCTTCCGCTTGTACTCCTGTAGAAAGATAGACAGACGCAGACAGACAGACGCAGACAGACAGACGCAGACAGACAGACGCAGACACAGACCGACGCAGACCGACGCAGACAGACAGACCCAGACAGACAAACAGACGCAGGCAGACAGAGACAAACAGACGCAGGCAGACAGAGACAAACAGACAGACCCAGACAGACAAACAGACGCAGGCAGACACACAAAGACACACATACAGACAGACACATACAGACAGACATATACAGACAGATAGACAGACACATACAGACAGACACATATATACAGACAGAGAGACACATACAGACACATACAGACATACAGACAGGCACATACAGACAGGCACATACAGACATACACATACAGACAGGCACATACAGACAGGCACATACAGACAGACAGGCACATACAGACAGACAGGCACATACAGACAGACAGACACATACAGGCAGACAGGCACATACAGACAGGCACATACAGACAGAAAGAGAGGTTTTATAAAAGAAATAAAACCAACAACACAAAGTAGATTCTCGAGTGCCAAGAGTGATGAGGTGGTTGTTGAGGAGAACCACTGATGCGTGGTATAGGAGCAGGAGGAGCGGGGGGAGCAGAGATAGGCTGGGAGGTTACCATCAGTAAAGCCTGCTCCTGGAGGAGTTGTTGCTGTAGAATCTCCAGCTGTCTTTGCTCCTCCTCCAGCTGCCTACGGATATACTCCTACCCAATCACAGGCCATACAGCAAGTGGATTAGCCATTCAGAGCCCACAGCAGCCAGATGAGTCATGAAAGTAGTCGAAGGACAATCAGGAAGAAAATGATGGTAATAGGAGAGAGGGAGGGAGGGAGGGTGAGAGATAGAGAGGAAGGGAGAGGTTATTGAAGGACAGATTAAGGATTAGGCCCCAAATTGAAGAGACGTGGTGAGAGAAAGACAAGGGATGAAGGAGAAAAGAGATCAGTGATTAGCAGATTCTGTTCGAAGACAGAAAAAAGTAATTAACAAGAAAAGACCTGGTACTTCCCGGTAGTTAATAAAGTGTGTAAGCTGTTTTAGATTAGTGGGTGTTAAAGAAATGCAAACATATAAGACAGGGGACGAGGTTGGGGGGTGGTGTTGGGGGCGGTGCACCTCAGTGTTACCTGTGTGTGTACCTGTTCTCGCTCCGCGTGTCGCCGCTCCTCATCCCTCCGCTCCTCATCCCTTCGCTCCTCATCCCTCCGCTCCTCGTCCCTCCGGAGCTGCTCCATCTCTTCGTAGCGCCTCCTCTGTTCCCGCTCCTGCTGTTTTCTGATCTCGCGCTCTCTACGCTGTTGCTGTTGCAGAGTAAGGGAGAAGGAAAGAGGGAGGGATGGACAAAGAAAGATAATAGAGAGAGTTGATTGTCATGTTTTCTTTTTAACACATCTCTCGAACAGCTCACATCCAGAGATGCCACAGACCACAGCTGGTACTAGAGATGTCACGGACCACAGCTGGTACTAGAGATGCCACAGACCACAGCTGGTACTAGAGATGTCACGGACCACAGCTGGTTCTAGAGATGCCACAGACCACAGCTGGTACTAGAGATGTCACGAACCACAGCTGGTACTAGAGATGTCACGGACCACTGCTGGTACCAGGGATGCCACGGACCACAGCTGGTACCAGAGATGTCACGGACCACAGCTGGTACTAGATATGTCACGAACCACAGCTGGTACTAGAGATGTCACGGACCACAGCTGGTAGTAGATATGTCACGGACCACAGCTGGTACTAGAGATGTCACGGACCACTGCTGGTACTAGAGATGTCACGAACCACAGCTGGTACTAGAGATGCCACGGACCACTGCTGGTACCAGGGATGCCACGGACCACGGCTGGTACAAGAGATGTCACAGACCAAAACTGGTACCAGAGATGTCACAAACCACAGCTGGTACCAGAGATGTCACAAACCACAGCTGGTACCAGAGATGTCACAAACCAAAACTGGTACTAGAGATGTCACAAACCAAAACTGGTTCCAGAGATGTCACAGACCACAGTTGCTACCAGAGATGTCAAGGACCACCAGAGATGTCACGGACCACAGCTGGTACCAAATATGCCACGGACCACAGCTGGTACTAGAGATGTCACGGACCACAGCTGGTACCAGAGATGCCACGGACCACAACTGGTACCAGAGATGCCACGTACCACAGCTAGTAACAGAGATGCCACAGACCACAGCTGGTACCAGAGATGTCACGGACCACAGCTGTGTTGTGCAAAAAATGCTTCAGGTGGGCATGACAGACTGAAGACAAGGCAGCCTCACCTCCTCCAGTCTCCTCCTCTGTTCTTTCTGTTCCTCAATACGTTTCTGTCGTTCTGCCAACAGGAGGCGCTTGTGTTCCTCGTTCTGCTGTTGCTCCAGCTGCTGCCTCCTAAGAGCCTCAGATCGCTCCTTATTGGCCAGCTGCAACCTCAGGAAGTCCCTCCTCAGCGTTGACTCACCAGGGATGTTAATGATGGAGCTGGACATGGGCCACAGAGTAAATCCAATGCAAACATGAATGCATTTATACAACAGCACAGAAAAACAAAAACTTAAAAACACACACGCACGGTACCTTGGTTCCCCCACATCCCGCTCTTCTTCCTCTTCCTCACTGCCACTGTATTCATACTCAGTTTCATCTGTAACACACACACACACACACACACACAGTCAGAGACACACAGTCAGAAACGCACACACAAACATCCACCAGTTAAAACAGGATCTAAGATTGTCCATATTCTGTCTCACCCCTCTCTCCCCGTTTCTTCTTGGTTCTGTCGATGTGGTCCTTCAGCTGGATGCGGACCTGTCGTTCGTTGGGCAGCTCTCTGATGAAGGGGTGTTTCAGTAGCTGCTCGGTGCTCGGCCTCTGACCGTGACTCTTCACCAAGCAGCTCTCGATGAACGCCTGGAACTTCTTAGACCTGAGTACCCACAGGGTCAACACCATGACGGAGTGGGTGAGTGGGTGAAGGAGTACCCACAGGGTCAACACCATGACAGAGTGTGTGAGTGCGTGAATGAGTACCCACAGGGTCAACACCATGACAGAGTGTGTGAATGAGTGAAAGTTTGGTTGTGTGTGTGTGTGTGTGTGTGTTGGTAACTCACCACTTTTTCGACTTGAGTCTGGGGGCGGGGTTTCTGGGAATAAGGAAGAGGGCTCTCATTGGATGCATGTCACACAGCGCTGCAGACAGACAGAGAGAGGAATGGTGAACACCAGAGTCTTGACATTCACTCATCACTGTGACCGTATTCATGTGTAACTAACACTCATCACTGTGACCGTATTCATGTGTAACTAACACTCATCACTGTGACTGTATTCATGTGTAACTAACAATCATCACTGTGACCATATTCATGTGTAAATAACACTCATCACTGTGACCGTATTCATGTGTAACTAACACTCATCACTGTGACCGTATTCATGTGTAACTAACACTCATCACTGTGACCGTATTCATGTGTAACTAAGTGTGGCCTTGCGATTGATGCCTTCAGCCAGTTCACCACCATTAATGAGAATGAGTTCTCAAAATCGGCTTACCTGGTTAAGTGAGAAAACCTGTATCCTGACGCCCTGATAACAATCCGCTACAACATCAACCAGTCACACAACGTTTCATAGTGTCTAATGCCAAACTTACGTGGTGCTCCTTCTGCCATCTCTATAGCCGTAATACCCAGAGACCACAGGTCACTCTGACAGACAGACAGACAGACAGACAGAGACAGAGAGAGAGAGAGAGAGAAGGGGGGTTGAAACGCTGGACGTGAGGCCAAATGGACAAATATCTACCATATCAAGCCTCACTTCAGAGGGGACAAACCATTTCAGTTAATTCTGTCAGTTTAACCTCCCTGACAAGCCCTTCCCAGCTAACTAGACTGTAAGCTATTCAAATGGCAGAATGGTGCCGGTGGTTAACACTTTTAGAAGTCGTTTCATTACGGGTCAAATAACTCAGCATCGCGGTATTGGTTACCGACTGGACGTCACCGTCCGTGACTTGCCAATCAGCTAATCTGAAACGACAAGCCGGCGTGAGTTACCACAGCAATATCCCAGAGCAGCTTCCCATTGACTGTTACTTCCACTGGAACAGCAGACTCTCTTCACAGGGAGGCCATATCGCATGTCACTGGCGCTGGTTAAAGTGGCAATTTGTTCCATCCCACTTGATTATATTTGAGTGGGGAATGCTGCCTACACATCGGTCGGGAAGAGGGGAATCGGTGGCGGCACAGTATGTTGTCTCTCGCTTGCCAAGCAGTCCTGCGGTCAGGGGAGTTAGCTAAACAGCGAAGCCCATCGACGTTCATTACAACTTGGCCAGTGTGACGGCTAAAGAAAATGGCCTGCTTTTAGTGAGCTCCACCGAAAATGCAGGTTTTTGCATTTCAAAGTAAATAAGACTTTGGCAGACACGATCAGGTTGGCAGACAAGAGTCTGTTTTGGATTCAAGCACAAACACCAGGGCTTATAAAGACAACTGACGGAGTGAACTGAATGAATGCAATTTATTTGTTTGTCCACACCTGTAGCCAGGTGTGTCCCCGTAGCCCCACCCGGAATAGCGGGACTCAGGGAAAATAAGCGCTCAGACATGCCCCAAACCCTGCGTGGGTACCTTGAAGTCGTAGGTGGCCTCCGGGTTTTCGTCGCAGGCGATGACTTCAGGAGCCATCCAATATGGCGTCCCTATGAATGTGTTCCTCCTCCCGACCGTACGGTCCAACTGGGCACTCACGCCGAAGTCCACTGGAACACACAAACAAGTTCAACATGTTGCTCTGTCTGACTGTCTGGAGGCTCTCTGACGTTCTGTTCATCTGTCTCACCCAGTTTGACCTCTGCATTCTCTGTCAGCAGGACGTTCTGACCCTTTATGTCTCTGTGGATGACCTTGTGTTGGTGAAGGTGGGTCAGCCCCTAGAGAGACAGGGCGGGAAAGAAAAAGAGAAAGAATTTAAGAGTACGGTTGGTTACTGGAAAGCACAGTTGACTGGATTACGAAGGGAAAGAGACAGAAGGGAGAAAGAGAAGGAGTTACCCTGAGGATCTCTCTACAGATGTAGGCCGTCCACTCCTCCTTCAGAGAGTTCCCCTTGGTGTTTTTAATGAGGTCTGTTACTGAGCCCGCCCCACAGAACTCCATCACCAGCTACACACACAGAAACCGACAGCATTAACACTCTTCAGTACCTCACAAACCATCTGGAAGAAAAAGAGCTACCGGGCAGATCATTCAAAGAAGTAACTTACAACATTAGATTTTTCACAATTCCGTTAGTTACGTAATAGATAAATAGATCGACGCACACGTCCTTTGTCCAGAAATACACGCATCCAGCACAGGCATTATGACAGACAGCAACATGGTCCACAGGACCGTGAACCACAGCACACTGAAGCGTGTGATTGGTCGTGTTACATAAGGAATCAAGGGGATTGGATGTGCAAAAACAGCCATTAGGATTCCGATGGAGCAGACAGACACAGCGGAACGGTGTGGGAGGGGCAACGGGCTTCCAACGATGTCGTTTTCATCCAGTCGGTTTGCTCCCATTACCAGTTGAAAATGGCTGTTTTCTTTACAACAAATACTCATTTGGATCCATACTTTCCAACTAGGAGGGTTGTGAGCTGGAATGTAGGGGAATCAGTGTACTTCTAGGTCAAACACCTCAGCTGTTCTCAGTATGTTTTCATTATTCAACTTCACAATATTGTCAGTGTATTGACTAAATATCAATATGAGGTGCAGTGCCAACAACTGAATTTTCATTTGGGTGAAAAAAAAGAATACAACAAAATAATCAGCCAGTTTGTATAACACTCTTAAAACAGTGACAATTAGTTGCTATAGTTATTTGTTTCCTCCCCCCCAAGTATTTCTGACTAGATATCATTTTTACTCTTTCTTCCGTAGTTTAAGAGTGCTATGTTAACCTGCCTAACTTCCAATCCCAGGGATAGTTATGTATTTTGTATTCAAGTACACATTCCCCCCCTGCCCGGTCGGGACTTCGGCAGATATTTGGATATACACACCCACAGCTGGTCGTCGATGCCAGGTGGGTTCTTCTTGACGAAGGCGCCGTAGTAGGTGGCGATGTTACGATGGTGGCTGTACTTCTTCAACATGTTGATCTCGGCTTTAATCTCCTCCTCCTCATCCTGAAACACATAGACCAGGTTGAGCAATACCTCATTCGGTGTGTATGTGTGGATGTGTGGGTGTGTGCGTGTGTGCGTGCATGTGACTTACGCCAGTAACATCCATAACTTTGATGGCGGCAAGCTGGCCTGTTTTGACATGACGACCCTGAAGAACATGAACAAGAGAGAGAGTGTGAAGAAGAGAGTGGCAGGGAAAACGAGGGATATGAAAAACTCACTTTAAGCTGATATCCGTTCTGTTATCGGTCTGTTTTTTTGTCCCAAAGCTACAGCCTGTCCCCCAGATCCCAGCGGGGCTATGACGACGACAGCAGGCCTGAACACTGGGGACCTTGTACCTCTGTACTGCTCCAACACTCAAAACCACAGAGAGAAATAAATAATACAAACACTGAGCTGGACCTCACTGTACGCTGTACAAGTCTTCATTACCCCCGACAAAAAAACACAAATACAATATATTGTAAAAACGTGTCTCCCAGGTCTCCAGACATCACCGAGGTTTGCCGGGGATATTGTCTGCCCTGTAACATTCAGAACCACACCTGCACTGGCATTTATCAGATCCTACCCTGAACCCGCTTGAAATGTTCATGTTTTTTTTTTATTCATAAACAAGCTCCTAAGCCTTGTTATGGAACCGTGGGAGCGAGACTTCTCTGGCCCCAGATTAACTCTTCGTACGGCACTCATCAATCGTCCCCGTGGCAACCACCCAGAGTGGTAACAGCCCCACTAAAACATCTCTAGACATCCCTGGTGGGGTGCAACGTTTAAGGTTACGGGCTTGGCATGGGCGTAGACATAATCCCGAGCTGCCCGCTGGCCACTGGCCATGCTAGCCGCTGGCAAAAGCTTGAGGCACCTTAAGCAAGGAATGAGTTAACATGGGAGCGCCGTAATTTACGGGGATGTAATTACCCAGTAGCCCGCCATTTTAACAAACTGTCCTGGATCGGAAACAATCTGTACAGCAGAGACGCTTCGCTAGAAGAAGCAGTGCGTGCCATAGAACGAGGATTGAGTCAGCATGTATTTGTTTGTCTTTGCAGAGCGGAAGAATTCACACATCATAGTTATAAAACACACAAAAGAACACAATGACACTTCCTTGTGGTAGCCTAGCAACAGGCTGGCGGTTTGTTTGAGGGTGGGGGGGGTGTGCAAGTGTGAATCTGTGTTTTTACAATGTGGTCCAGACAGGCAGACGTGAGCCGGGGTTACAGAATTCAAGTGCACACATTTATTCTTTCTCAGTATTGCATCAGACTGCATGTGACAGGCAGAGCAGCTCAACCTAAGTCAGACTCTTCCGTTCGCTTCTTTCCCCTCTTTGTCCCCTTCCACGTATTCAGATGTGCTGACAAAGACAAGGACTGACAGACAGAGACCAACCCAGACTGAACCAGGCTGAACCAGGCCGAGAACTAGACAACAGACCATGTCAAATCAAGACAGAGAAGATGAGGCAGACTGAGACAATAAGTCGACAGAGACAATGAGTCGACAGAGACAATGAGTCGACAGAGACAATGAGTCGACAGAGACAATGAGTCGACAGAGACAATGAGACGACAGAGACAATGAGACAAAAGAGACAATGAGACGACAGAGACAATGAGTCGACAGAGACAATGAGTCGACAGAGACAATGAGACGACAGAGACAATGAGACAAAAGAGACAATGAGACGACAGAGACAATGAGTCGACAGAGACAATGAGTCGACAGAGACAATGAGACGTCAGAGACAATGAGACAAAAGAGACAATGAGACGACAGAGACAATGAGTCGACAGAGAGAAAAAGACGACAGAGACAATGAGACGACAGAGACAATGAGACGACAGAGACAATGAGACAAAAGAGACAATGAGACGACAGAGACAATGAGACGACAGAGACAGACAGCAACAGACTGAGATTGACAAACAATCTGCAGGTATTATTTAGTATTTAACGATATACCAGGTACATTTTGTTGTTAAATTACATTTATTAACTTTATTAACTAAGATGACATGATGCCAAAAGCAAAACTGTTGGCTATGACTATTACTTTATGACAATTATTCTATATTTTTTATATTACTACTGAAGTGAATATTTTGTCATTCTCATTGCATTCTACTGTATTTACTGAAATGGAGTACACATATACTGTGTGTGAAGGTGACTATCCTAAACGCTTTGAGGCACAGAGATACTATACCTTAAAACACCAGAGTAGGACACACACACACACACACACACACACACACACACACACACACACACACACACACACACACACACACACACACA
>JACXGJ010016785.1:0-11979 GCA_016801105.1 Esox niger
TGCCCTAAAGCACTAGATATAATGCACTGCTCTAAAGCACTAGATAGAATGCACTGCCTAAAAGCACTAGATATAATGCACTGCCCTAAAGCACTGGATATAATGCACTGCTGTAAAGCACTAGATATAATACACTGCCCTAAAGCACTAGATATAATACACTGCCCTAAAGCACTGGATATAATACACTGCCCTAAAGCACTGGATATAATACACTGCCCTAAAGCACTGGATATAATACACTGCCCTAAAGCACTGGATATAATACACTGCCCTAAAGCACTGGATATAATACACTGCCCTAAAGCACTAGATATAATACACTGCCCTAAAGCACTGGATATAATGCACTGCCCTAAAGCACTGGATATAATGCACTGCCCTAAAGCACTAGATAGAATCCACTGCCCTAAAGCACTAGATATAATGCACTGCCCTAAAGAACTAGATATAATGCACTGCCCTAAAGCACTGGATATAATGCACTGCCCTAAAGCACTGGATATAAGATCTAATGCAGGTTAGTCTGTCCATTACATAAACAGAACTGCACTATTTCTTCACACTTGTCTTGTGTTGATGGGCCCTCTGTTTTTTTTTTCTTTTTTAAGAGAAGTACTTATATGTCCCTTAAAAAAATTCACAGTGAGTGGACGAGGCTGAGATTATTATTCTGAGCTTTCTAGTACTTTACAATGGTGAAAGCCCCATGCTCACTTAAGTAAACGGAATGAAATAATGATGTGACCAGCTACCACTTAAAGAGACAAATTACAGAAAAAAACATCCATCATTTAATATATTAATGCATTTAATAGAGAAAACTTTCAGTCAGGAAGTAATGTTATTTTTCTCACAGATGAGCTGTTGCGTGAAATAAGGAAGTAATTACACAAAGTTGTACCCTGAGGATATAAAAGAATGTGTCTATTATATTCAGCACCAGTTGGTGATTGAAAAAAGACCTGTGAGACATTAAAGTGACCGGAAACCCAATAGGGAAATGCCAGGTTCTGGTGAGAGAACACAGGTAGTGTAACATCCCACAATGCACCATACTGCACTACATTTGACAGGAGCCTCATGGACCTTGGGTAATAGTGGTGTACTATGTAAGGAATAGGAGATTTGGAGTGTGTGCTTGTGTCACAGTTGTACCAGTGTAATCTTGTTCCAACTGACCTGACCATACATAGTCAAGCTGTCAAGCTGACCTTCAGACAAAAAGTACTATAGTTTCAACCTCCACCATTCAACGTTTGTGTGGTAGGAAACTCACAAAAAATGTGTCCCGACATAGTCTTCAAATTAAAGCGGTCTGCGTTTTTTCTTAGTCGTTTATTTCATATCCAAAGTATGGACAAAAAAAAGAAAAAGTTGATCTCTATACAGAGCCAGCCCTGACCCACTCATAGGATAATCTCCCTGGGCAGTATCCACCAGAAGGGGGCCAAACTACAACATGAAAACAAAATTGACATAATTAGGACTTTAGGCCACTGATTATCACCAAAGCGATCCATAATATCAAAGTGAAAATCAAAATCTACAAATTGTTTTAAATGAATAAAAATGCAAACCTGCTGTCACCAAATAAAAATGTAAGAATCCAGAGTTTGCTAAATGACAATGGATCTTTCATTAGAATCAGGTTCTGTCAGCTGATGAGAGTAAAACTGTGCTTTTTCGGCAACAATTACAAGGAGTGGGTTTGATGTAAAAATAGCCCATGTCATGCAGAAAATAACTTAATTACCATTAGGAATTATGGTGGTGGATATGTTATGTTGTGGGGCTGTTTTACTTCCAAAGACAGTGTCCTGACCTAAATCCCATTGGAAAAATGGGGTTAGCTGACAAGGACAGTCCACAAGCAAGGACCAAAGACAGAAGGATCTGGAGAGTTTCTGTATGGAGGGATGGTCTCAAATACCTTCCTGTGTTCTCCCTCCTAATCAAACATTAATAGAGACAACTCAGAGCTGCTATCATGGCAAAGGGAGGGTGCACAAAGTACAAAATGCAGGGGTGTGAGATGTTTGAGAGTGTTGTGAATCTAAAATGTTACTTTTCCCACTACAATTAGGTGCAAAATGGCTGTTGGAATCTTCAGACTGTTGGACTTGACTTTTAAGTGAAACACAAGTATAGTGATCATCAGGAGATATAGGTTGGGAGGATGGTGATTCAGTCTGTACATGTGATAAAATAGACAGAGAGAAAGAAAAAGAAAGCAGAATAGCCTTACTACATATCCATTAAATCAATAGGGCACCTCAGGATAGAAAAAAGAAATGCTTCTTCCTCTATTTTCTGAATTATGTATGCCCTGCAATTACCTAAGCTCGGCAAGGGAAAATGTAAAGCACAAATTATACTCTGATTAATCAATGTAATCATATGTTTGACTAGTGGTTGAGAGAGGTGTCATTTGGAGGAACATTTGCATTCCTAACATCGGCAAAACCTTTCAGCATTTCAATTCAAGTGGATTCCAATCTGATCCACTTAGTTTCTTTGTCTTGTGTGAGCTTGTAGAATGAGGTATGACTCATCTCTGATGCATCGTTATCGTTACCGTGACAACTGCTGCAAAGCAACCAGGAAGGATGGTGGGATGCATTACAGTGCTTATGAGAAACAATTTAATGCATTGACAACAAGCGTTCCATAGCAGCTTCATCTCCCAACTCTGATGACATAATCACTTGAAGTTCACAATTTGCAGTTTGTGTTCATGTTTCACAAAATGTTCACTCAGAGTCAGAACTACAACCCCATTTCCAAAAATGTTGGGACGCGGCGTAGAATGCAAATAAAAACAATGCAATGATATGCAAATAATCTCCTGTGCTATTTTCTATTGAATACAGGGATACAATTATTTTCACATCTTTGCATTCTGTTTACATTTTTATTTTACACAACATCCCAACTTTTTAAAAAACAGGGTTGAATATTTCTAAGTACATTAACACATTCTCTGACTTTTCTTGCCATAACCATTAGTGCCTTAGGACCAAATGTTCAAACAGAAACCCATTATTGTGCCAAAAGATTATATCTGCAAATGATAAGCAACGTAAAAACAATGGGTAATGTTACCAAAGTTAGAAAAATACTAAAGCTAAAGACTATTTGTTTAATTGTAATCACATTTCAAATAAAGTAATTCTATAGTACAGAGCTTGTGGATACAGTTAAAGACAATAAAAGGTACTGTAATTTGATCAATTGTATTAGGAGTTGCAGTTGTGCTCAAAAGTTTGCATACCTTTGGAGAATTGATAATATATGTGCCATTTGTAAAAAAAACAATGTATGTGCATAACTATTCACCCTCCTAAAGTCAATACTTTGTAGAGCCACCTATTGCAGCAATCACAGCTCCAAGTCGCTTTGAATAAGTCTCTATGAACTTGCCCGTTATTACCACTGGGATTTTTGCCCATTCCTCCTTGCTAAACTTCCAGCTCCTTCAAGTTGGATGGTGTGGGCTTGTGAACAGCAATCTTTAAGTTGAGTGTTTCAAGTGTTGCTTTAGCAGTGTGTTTGGGGTCATTGTCCTGCTGGAAGGTGAACCTCTGTCCTAGCCTCGAATCATGCACAGAGTGGTACAGGTTTTCCTCAAGAATATCCCTGTATTTAGCACCATCCATCTTTCCCTCAATTCTGACCAGTTTCCCAGTCCCGGCTGCTGATAAACATCCCCACAGCATGATGCTGCTACCACCATGTTTCACTGTGGGGATGATGTAATGCCCTCCTTGCCCGGTCCGTGGGTTTTGGTGGGCGGCCGTCTCTTAGGAGGTTTGCTGTTGTGCCATGTTCTTTCCATTTGGTTATGATAGATTTGATGGTGCTCATGGGGATCATCAAAGATTTGTTATAACCTAATCCTGACTAATTCTCAACATTGTTCCTTGTTTGGAGAGTTCCTTGGTCTTTATGACAGTGTTTGGTTAGTGGTGCCTCTTGCTTATGTGTTGCAGCCTCTGTGGCCTTTCACAAAAGGTGTGTATATGTACTGACAGATCATGTGACACACAGGTGGAAATTAGATTGCACACAGGTGGAAATTATTTAACCAATTATGTGACTTCAGAAGGTAATTGGTTGCACCAGAGCTTTTTATGGGCTTCATAACAAAGGGGGTGAATACATATGCACATGCCAATTTTCCGTTATTTATTTAGAAAAAATAGTTGTATGTATATATTTTTCTTATTTCACTTCTCCAACTTAGACTATTTTGTTCTGATCCATCACATACAATTCAACAATAAAAACATTGAACTAAAGACTGTAATGCAATAAACTAGGTAAAAAAGAAAGGGGGGGTGAATACTTTTGCAAGGCACTGTATCTACACGTCACAATTCAATACATCACGATTCATCACGATATCACAACTGAATCACAGTACTTATTGAAGTGCTAAACAAAAAATACTATGCTTTATACTTGAAAGGACAAGCTTTAGCTAATCCCCATTAGCAACTTCTAATCAACCCGTAACTTCAAAATGTAGACCCCCTTTAGACCCCAATAGAATTAAAGAATGCTGCTGTAAATAACTGAAAATAAATTACAATAACTCGCACATTTCAAACAGACAAAACCAAATTACAAGTAATCGTCGCTTTAAAGAGCAGGTACTCTGATTTGACAAAAAATTAATGTAACTGAGAACAATAATAAAAATCTTCCCATAAACAAGCAGAAGAAACAAACATCTAAGTAAGCATAAAATCATATATTGAGACGAGATTGATCCAGGAGTCCAATTTGGTCGGTACAGCTGATCATAATGTGTGATGATAATAAAGTAAGCACAAGGCAAATCTCAAGACATATGAGTTTTATAAATGGTATGGGGAAGTATGTGGCGTACATCTTTTGGCAGATGCAGGACATCAACGCTACCAAGTGACAACGTCGTCAGCGAAGCACAACATTACTGGCTAGCTAATGAAAAAGTGACCGCTTGCTGCTGCACAAACAAAACCTTTGCGGGCAGACAACACAAACTGGACAATTAGTTGTGTAGTTAGCAAAGGCATTTTCCCTATTTGAAAGAAAGTGGAAGAAACAAATTACTAGTCAGCTGGCTACAGCTACTGCAAAACCTTCTATAACTAGACTGAGCAAGCAACAATTTGAGCTGCACAGCAGATGTGCTTGTCTATCAAGTTATCATGACAGGGTTGCTGTTATCTAAGAAAATACCAAGATTTCATAGCATTAAACACAATCATCACAAAACGTATGGCTCACAGAACATTTCTAACCTCAATATCATTGTCGCTTTCAAAAAGTTAGGACGTTACTAGTGAGGCAGTTTTCTAATGGACATTCAGTGCACATTCATATTCGCCCATCAAAACGAACTTATTTAGGACAACGAAAAGTATTGGTTCTTGATCAGGTGAAGGTTAACTACAATCCAGACTTTTCAATGTATCAATCAAAAAAAAATTATTTATTTTTTCTAAAATATATTTTTTATAATGAAATTAAAATGCAATAAAGTGAGCCAAAAGTGTTATATTCGGACACATGGGGGGATTGGCTACAATCTACTGCTTTTAGTTTTTTCTAAAGTTTTAGGAACGCTTTGAGTTAGCTTTACAAATTCAATGGCGTCTACTAAATGTGTGCCATGACAACAAAAGTTGTATATTCGGACTTGGGGCAAGATGGGCTACAATCTACGTCTTTTCGTTTTTTGAAATATCTTTGCAAATTTGCAAACCAAAGGCCATATGTTGAAGGCCATCCCCCAACCACAGGTCCAAATATATCACTATTGTTGTAATGGCATACTTTTAGTAGATGCCATTGCATTTCTAATGATAAACAAAAAATTGCCAAAATACTTAAAATAATTAAATATCACACATTGTATCCCATCCTCCCCCAAGTCCGAATATAGCCCCTTTGTTTTAATGGGACACTTTTTGTAGACGCTATTTAATTTCTAATGATAAACTCAAACATTAATAAAAATATTTTTAAAAATTTAAAGCCGTAGATTTCAGCCCATCCTCCCCCTAATCCAAACAATGGCACACTTTTCATAGACACTATTGAATTTCTAAGGATAAACTAAAAAAAAAGCCAAATATTTTGAAAAACCAAAAGCCGTAGATTGAAGCCCATCCCCCCACATGTCCGAATATAAGACGTTTGTTGTCATGGCACTGTTTTTATAGACACTATTGCTAGCATTTTGACTAAGGAAATTAATAAAACAAAAATATTTGAATGACAGCATACCCTTATATGTTTTCGAGATCCATGGGAATACAGTAACAGACTGTTATCAGGTAGATTTTGTTATATATACACAAACATTATTTTTAACGAACCATGCCTGATCAGCGACCGCTAGAGTAATTACAAAGACAGCTGTCAACAGCATAATAAATAAACAAACATCAAATACGAACATCAGAATATCGATCCAATATTGTGAAAAACATGATAGCCATTTTACATTAATTTAGGCTTAACTGGTCCATGTGAGAGCTGACTTCATTTGTCCAGGTGACATCTTAAATGAGTGATAACTGGTCGAGTTCACAGCTGACTTCAGGTTTAACTTGTCTAGGTGACATCTGAATTCAGTTTAACGGGAACAGGTGAAAGGTGACTTGAAGGTTAACTGGTCCCAAACAGTAAACATCCCATTCTGTGCCTTGGTTACATTCAAACCGACAGTATGGTTTTCTGTTGTGTTCGTTGTAGAGCGGGTGACCAAGCCAGACATTGGATTAGTGGACACAGAGGATCGTGGTAAGACACACTGAGAAGCCCCATGCTGCTTAAACTAATCTAAAACAACTAGTGACCAAACAAACACACAGCTGGGGGTGAATGATGAATTCAGCAGCCAGCTGGGATTCTGATACAGCTGAATTTAACCCCAAATTGGCAGAACGTAGTTCCACAGCATCAGGCTAATAGGGGGCCTACTACTCTCTTGGTTCAGGCAAATTAACATTTTGTCTAATTGTTAGGTCATAATAACGCAAAGACTCCAATAATAGAACCAACTGCTCTCCGATTTAGGAAGGCATAAGATCGGAAAGTTTCTGACCCGAACAAACATTTAAGTCAAAGAGTCAGGAATAATACTACACACTAAAAGATTTTGAGCCTGCAACAAACGGCACAGAAGAAGCAAAGAATAAGATGAGGAAGTTGTGTGAGGGAATAGCTAACGCGATCATTGTCAGCGCCCAAAGCATTTCTTCACCATGCATTTATAGTTTGTCACTTTGAAACACTCAGCCACTTCCACAGGATGCATCAGTAGTGACAGGCTGCCAGCGGCCATTCTAAATGAGCTAGCTAACTGGTTCCATACACAGTGCAAGCATCCAGAGATTACTGCAAAGTAAGCCCACGTGGAAGCCAGGGAAAGTGTTAGCTAACTGGTACGCCAGCATCACAAAGGGGTATGCTATTTCAAGGCAGCCAAACACGCTGGATAATGTGCCAACTATTACGCAAGCGCCGACCTCACTGCGCGGCAAGTCATTCCAAGTTCATAGGGTGAACTTGCTCCCAGGTCCCTCAAATTATATTGTGTTCCCAGACATGCCTGATCAAATAACTGCTAGCTAGATTGTATTCAAGACATTCAGGACACAGAGGAAACCAGCCACGAGGAAAGATAGCATCACAAACAACCACGTCAAGGAAATGTAAATCAGACACTACAAGCTTACTGGTACTGTGGAATTTAGCATGTATATTAGCAACAAACTAGAACATGAACAGCAAATTAACTGCTACATGACCAGCAAAATAACTGGTACATTACTAGAAAACCAATCAGTCCATTACCAGCTAACCAGCAGCAGCACATCGAGAGTGGCTCCCCACTTAACATTGACAGCAACAGCACAGCAATATTTGAGCTTAAGTGTACTAAAGGGATATCAATCTCTTTGGTTGTTTTGAACATGGAAAAAAAACTTAAAATCCACTTATCTGCCTCTCACACACACTGTGGCAGAACTAAATTACCCAGGCTGTATTTGAAACAGAAGGATCCAGTCGAACAGCTGCAACCTTTTTGTTCTGTTTCTGTCTCGCTCAGAGCTGAGTGGTCGGTCTGTCTGGTAGTGATACCAGACTGATGAACAGTAGGACCAGAATTATGTCTGGTTTTGTCTCAAAATAGCACCCTATTCCTGATTTAGTGAACTACATTTGACCAAGCCTTATACTGATCTAGTCCCTGTGGGATGTCAGTCAGGACACAGCTAACTGTGCCAGACCTCTTTTATGTAAACACATTCACCCAGATTGCTTTCCTCTCCAGGTTTCCTCTACAGGTTTCCTCTCCAGGTGTCCACCTGATTCACCAAGAATGCAGCGCGTCTGCAAAATTGCATGTGCACATATTTTTGTCATAATTTTTTTATTTCCAAAGTTAATTTCGAATACAGGATTGAAATATGCCTTTAAAGTGAGCACTGCAAAAACAGGGAAGAGAAGATTATGCACGCATACTCATAGTAGTTGTGGTTAACATTAGGTATTACAGTTAGGGTCAGGAATTACAGTTGTGGTTAACATTAGGTATTACAGTTAGGAATTACAGTAGTGGTTAACATTAGGTATTACAGTTAGGAATTACAGTAGTGGTTAACATTAGGTATTACGGTTAGGAATTACAGTTGTGGTTACCATTAGGTATTACGGTTAGGGTTAGAAATTATATTTGTGGTTAAAATTTGGTATTGTGGTTACAGTTTCACTTAAGGTTCAGATCAGATATTATGACAGAAATATAACAGTAAATTGTATATCATAACAGTTTAACCCAATCAAGTCAATTTGCCCACTAAAGTTGTTTTTGCACAAATGTAATACCCCGTCCTCTACAGATATTCAAATTCTCTCATACTGAAATCCACACAAACACACACACACACACACACACACACACACACACACACTGTACTTCACTCCTGCCAGGGTACCATATGAACGTAAAACCACAGTGGTGTTTCAAGCTGACGTGGCATGCTACAGCATTTTTCCTGACAGCCTAAAAACTTTCAAATCAATACACACCCAGCAAAAAAGGAAAGTCCTAATGACATCCAGGGGACCACTACACCACATCCTGTTGTTCCGGGGACGTTCCAATGATTGCTGTTTGTTGGGTATCATATTCAGACACATAGTGGCACTGTAACCTACAAAACTAAATCTGTCAGGTTTGGACCACGGAAAGTCTGGACAGCTCTTTGTTTAGTCAGTGGGGTCGCCAGACATGTTTGTTCCAGCAAGGCATCTGTGTAGATGTTCCACCTCAGAACTTTTAATGGAGAATTCAGTTGTGCTCTTAATTAACGTTGCGTGATGCTTTAACACAGCAGGAGTGAACAGCAGGGTTCTCCTCCTTTAGTCTCTGGGAGCAGAGAGTTGATCCAGTGCATCCAGGCAGATCCCAGAGCCCCACAAAGTCACTGTAACACAACCAGAGTCCCCGTCACAGCTCTGATGCTGTGCGCGTGCGTGTGTGTGCGTGCGTGCGTCTCTTGAGACTGTGCAGGTAAATCCTGAGGTAGCTTAGCCTTTAAGAGCGTTGGTCCTAGAAAACGAAAAGTCGCTTGATAAAATCTCAAAGCAGACATGGCAAGGAATAAATAAACCTGCCCTTAAGCAAGGCTGTTGCCTTTAATTTCTCCTAATGTGGCAGCATCCCACACCTCTCCACCTCTTCAGAGGTGTTGAGATAAAAGTGGAAGTCCGATTCTGGCTGAACCTTGTGTGCAATTAACCACTAAAATAAGTAAATCTTCTTAATCCCTGTGTGAGTCCAAACCCTGAAGTCATACCTCTCTCCTCTCACGCAGCCAGAGAGAAACCCTGTCATGTTCCCTTTTCCCCGTCCCTGTCCCCTTGCTCCCATCTCTCTCCTCACCCCCTAACACCCTGGGGCTCTGGAAAACAACAATTTACATAAATCATTAGCAAAAAAAGACCAAAATCATTGCTGAAAACATCACAGAGAGACCATTTATTAAGTTGGCACCCGTGGGCTCTCGCCTGACCAATTACGCTCAGCATGCTCAGGGTTTCCGCAACTCTGACAACCAAACAAAGACAACTCCAAGTCACAGTCCTGCCTTTTCTCTCTCTAGATGTGAAGCCCAGTCAACATCTCTCTGGGCCCTGGCTGAAGGTAGTGTACTAACTAGCTAACAGGGAGTCATTTGGGATGCATGGAGAGGCAAGCTGGAGAGGGCTGCAGTGAGGAGGGCTGCAGTGAGGAGGGCTCCAGTGAGGAGGGCTGCAGTGAGGAGGGCTGCAGTGAGGAGGGCTCCAGTGAGGAGGGCTGCAGTGAGGAGGGCTGCAGTGAGGAGGGCTGCAGTGAGGAGGGCTGCAGTGAGGAGGGCTGCAGTGAGGAGGGCTGCAGTGAGGAGGGCTGCAGTGAGGAGGGCTGCAGTGAGGAGGGCTGAAGTGAGGAGGGCTGCAGTGAGGAGGGCTGCAGTGAGGAGGGCTGCAGTGAGGAGGGCTGCAGTGAGGAGGGCTCCAGTGAGGAGGGCTGAGGACTGGAAGTCCGTCTGGTGATGGGAAATTACTTTTTTTGTGAAATGACTCACATGTAAATTGTAGTACTGATGATGGGGGCCTTGCCTAGAGCTAACTACAGCACACACACACACACACACACATGCACACAAACACAAATAACACACGCACACACGCGCACACACACGCACACATACACACACACATACACACACAGACACTACCAGCCAGCTCACAGTTGTGCGTCATACTTGATCCATAATTACAGTAGGATCGTGTAGCTGTTGAATTTAGCCCCACTGCTCCAAAACCCACAGAATCAGGACAGGGAGAAAATACCTCTGCAGAGGATACTTTAAGAATGCATTATGGATTGGTAACGTAGCATTAAAGCCGCGTTCAGAAACTGAGTTGCGTACAGGAACAAGTGTAAAAATGTGCACTTTCTGAATATCAGATGACCTGCTATGAATTGGCTGCTGGGGAGGTACAGCTGAAACATACATTACATGTCAACCTATAGGCTGTGTCCTATAAGCATTTTGGGACAACTGCTAATGTCTGTATAAAATGGCATTCTGTGTGACGTTTTGTCTACACTGTGAGTCATTTCCACGGTTAGGTGCTCTCATACAGAGCACTAACAGTTAATGTCCTTGCTTAGTGTCAGCGGTAAAATTGTCCTCTGGGGGATTCAAACCAGCATCCTTGATGTTAATACAGTCCCTTAGATTACTTCAATGGAATGAAAGAGGAAAGCCAGATAAACAGGAGAAAGACAGACACAGGAAAAACAGACAGACAGAAGGGTAGACAGACAAACAGACAGAGGGCAGACTGACAGAAGCAGACAGACACAGGAAAGACAAACAGACATACTGTAGGGCAGACAGACAGATACAGGGAAGTCAGACAGACACATGGCAGGCAGACCAGTACAGTGCAGGCAGACAGATACAGGGCAGGCAGACAGATACAGGGCCCACAATAGAAAGACAGATAGAGGGCAGACAGACAGTGTAGACAGACACAGGGCAGACAGACAGGGAAGACAACCAGACAAAGGGCAGACAGACAGACACAGAGCAGACCGACAGACAGACAGACAGAGAACAGACAGAGAACAGAGAGGCAGCTGATTGTAGTCTAGAAGAGGCCCAACCTACCCTGGATGGTGGCTCTCTTGGGCAGGATGGTGACAGCCCCCACCGCTGCATCCTCCAGCTGGAACACTGGGCTGTTCTTTGCCCCCCAGCTGTCTGAGCCGATCCACAGGAAGTGACCCACCTGGTCCGCCCTCTTACTAGCGTTCAGGATACCTCTGCAATGAGACACGTATCTATAGTTTAATGGGTAACTATTGTTTTGGCAATTGCTAACAATGCCCCACGCCATTCCCGACAGCCCGGCTAACAATGC
>JACXGJ010016786.1:0-11910 GCA_016801105.1 Esox niger
AACTCATTGCACCTGTTGTCCCGTTTAGCGCACCTGATCATCATTTAGTCATTCCCCTCAGTATATATGTTCCCTCTGCTCCCATTGTCTTTGTGTGTTATTGTTTCTACTCAGAACTATGTCAGACACATTAAAATATATAAACTTACCAACTCCGCAGTCCGCTCCATCTCTCCAGTCTTCCGCACGTCCTGACATCAGGTGTAGTGCATGGCTCTTACAGCACTGGGGTGGTGGGTTTGAATCCCACAAAGGACCAGGAGAAAAAGTAACGTACTCACTCAATGTTCTAAGTGGATGTGGATAAGAGCTGAATGATGAAACCCGCTCAGATGTAAAGGATAAATGGGGATTCAGTGTTTGTGTGTTTACCTCAGAATGACAGCAAGAGAAAGACACTGTTCTCATTAACAAAGATTTGTGCACACATTTCAGAGGGTTTAGTACCCCTGGACAGTTAGTGTAGAGTTAATGTAGACATTACGCGTGGAAAACAACTATTTTGGCACAACTTACCCCCCATGTGGGACAAGTGGGGCACAGGACAAGGCAAGTCTATTTATATGTCCCAACCCAGTTCAACACCATCACTCTTTGTTGGATTTTGTAATTGCTTTAAAAAGCGTGTATTTAACTGGTTAAACACCTAACAAAGACATTGTGCTTTGTTTTAACATGGGGCCCTGGATGGATGGCTGATCGACTGATACACCCAACCATATACTGTATCTCAAGAATTAGGTTCCCTGGGAACGTAAAAAACGCTATTACGTTCTATGCCAACATATCTGCAGTGCCATAACGTCGGTCAAGAATGTTTAGGAGCTGCGTAAAATGCAAATAAAAACAGAATGCAATGATGTGCAAATTATTTATCTTCATCCGCTTATCCGGTATCGGGTCGCGGGGGCAGCAGCTCCAGCAGGGGACCCCAAACTTCCCTTACCCGAGCTACATTTGCCAGCTCTGATTGGGGGATCCCGAGGCGTTCCCAGGCCAGTGTCAAAATCTAATCTCTCTGCCTGGTCTGTGGCCTACCCCAAGGTCTCCCAGCTGGACGTGCCTGGAACACCTCCCTAGGGAGACGTCCTGGGGGCATCCTTACCAGATGCCCGAACCACCTCAACTGGCTCCTTTCAATGCAAAGGAGCAGCGGCTCTACTCCGAGTTCCTCACGGATGTCTGAGCTTCGCACCCTATCTCTAAGGGAGACACTCATTTCAGCCGCTTGTACCCGCGATCTAGTTCTTTCGGTCATGACCCAGCTTTCTTGACCACAGATGAGGGTAGAAACGAAAATTGACCAGTAGACTGAGAGGTTTGCTCAGGTCTCTTTTCGTCACAACGTGGCGTTAAAGCGAATGCAATACCGCCCCCGCTGCTCCGATTCTCCGGCCAATCTCCAGCTCTGTTGTCTCCTCACCGGTGAACAAGACCCCGGGGGGGGGGCTTATCTTTACATTTCATTGAAAATATACAAAAGACAACATATGACATGTTAATAATGAGAAATGTTACTGTTTCTCTAAAAATATATGCCCATTTCAAAACACGTTTCAAAAAAGTTGGGACAGGGGCAACAAAAGACTGGAAAGGTTGTGTAATCCTGGTGAAACATTTCACAAGTAATTACGTTATTTGGCAACAGGTCAGTAACATGATTAGGTATAAAAAGAGCATCCCAGAGAAGATGAGTCTTTCAGAAGTAAAGGGGTTCATCACTTTGAAAAACTTGGCAGGCAAAGAGTGCAGCAATGTAAGGATAACATTTCTCAATGGAAAATTGCAAGAGTTTGGGGATCTCATCATCTACGGTACATAATATCATTAAAAGATTCAGGGAATCTGGAGAAATCTCTGTACGCAAGAGACAAGGACGAAAACCAATATTGGATGGCTGTGATGTTCAGGCCCACATGCAGCATTTCATTAAAAACTAACTGATTCTGTAGTGGAAATCACTGCATGGACTGCATCCTGTAATGCAAGTTAAAGCTCTACGATGCAAAGAAACCATTTACAGCTCTGGACAAAATTAAGAGACATTTGGCGCATTATGAACGTAGAATACGACAAAGGAGAGCCTGAAAGGTTGAGCAGCTGAAATCCTATATCAAGCAAGAATGGTAATACAATTCACTTTCAAAACTACATCAGTAGGTCTCCTCAGTGCCCAAATGAATACAGGGTGTTGTTAAAAGAAGAGGTGATGCAACACAATAGCAAATTTGCCCCGTTCCACATTTTTTTTATATATCGCTAGCATCAAATTCAAAATGAGCATGTTCAACAATAACATTACTCAGTTTCAGCATTCGATGTTGTCTTTGTACTATATTCAATTAAATATAGGGATAAATAATTTGCACATCATTGAATTCTGTTTTATTTGCATTTTACGCAGTGTCCCAACCTTTTAGGTCACACAGGAATATAGCCACAATATGCCAATACAGATTCTAAATTCAAAAAGCGTGGTATCAGCAGTATTTTGTCATGGAGCAAGGGTTCCAGTAAGACCAATAACAAGCAATAATGTGTGGAAAACCATACAACTAACTATCATTAAATTCACTTGGCGGTTTGGCTTGACCTCCTTCTGTAGCCGCTGACACCAGGTGAGAAATTAGCTTGATCTTTCAATGAGTTATCCTTGGCTCGGCGTCATTAGACCACCTCCTGCTTAATCACGCCGGAGTCTAAGCCACTACCGCTGGGTGTTAATGATGCTCAAGGACCCTTCAAGAAGAAGAGAGAAATCCTCTACCTTCTCCCTCCTGCCACCTCTCCTTGACTCCGTCTGCCCCTGTACTTTGCTCTCTCCCACTCTCTCTTTCCCTCTCTCCCATTAACGCGATAAGAGTAGACGGAGCACAGATACGTTTCTCTCTCACTCTCTTTCTCTCATATTGTTTGTCTCAACCCTTGGGTCAGGCAGACTAGACATGAAGGCTATACTGCACGTACGCCCGTCCAACAACTGAAGGCAAAAAACGCTAATGTTCTATACAAAGGTATGTATTCGCAAGGTGATCAAAAACTAACAAAAAGACTCAGTGCCTCACCCAACTAATGGTTCCATGTCCACTCACAATAATCAAAATGGCCTCGCCCTTGAACCGACAGAGAGGATCCTTTAGTAAGTGATGCCCCTCCCATCTGTCATTATAAAAGTATTTATAAGAGACAATTGTGACCACCTGCCTGTACATGAATTTAACCAATTCACATGAAGGAATCTATGAATTACGTAATGCTGGAATACTAAGCTAACCTCACAATTAGAAAGAGTCAGAAAAAGCCACAAACTAAGAATTTGTTCTGGTCTGTTAGTGTATCAATTTTACACAAGAAATAAATGCAAATAAGAATAATAGACTGAACAACAGTAAACTAAGCTTTAAGAAATCACAAAGAAATATACTACAAAATATTTAAGGTGCAAAAATTGGGGAGGGTTACAGACTTCTCTAGTTGAGGTAGAGTGAATATGTGGGGAGGGTTACAGACTTCTCTAGTTGAGGTAGAGTGAATATGTGGGGAGAGTAACAGACTTCTCTAGTTGAGGTAGAGTGAATATGTGGGGAGGGTTACAGACTTCTCTAGTTGAGGTAGAGTGAATATGTGGGGAGGGTTACAGACTTCTCTAGTTGAGGTAGAGTGAATATGTGGGGAGGGTTACAGACTTCTCTAGTTGAGGTAGAGTGAATATGTGGGGAGGGGTCATATATTTGTCCCCTGTGTGTCGGCCTACAGACCAGGCAGACAGCATACTGAAATAAAACCTTTTGTGTCTGTGTTAAGGGAAAGCTTGTTTCCCTTAACACAGACACAAATGAAAGTTGTGTGTGTGTGTGTGTGTGTGTGTGTGTGTGTGTGTGTGTGTGTGTGTGTGTGTGTGTGTGTGTGTGGGTGGGTGTGTAATTAACCAATGCTGTCCGCAGTCAGAGACGGACTTCTATGTCACACGTCGTCTCAATTAATTTCATGCTTTATTAACAGGAATAAATGTCCCTTCCTGCCAAAGCACATTTGAAATTAAAGCAACACTAATAATATAGTACTAATGAACAAACAAAGAAAAAACATATCCATTAACAAAGAATATTAAAGGAGAACCAAATCAGAAATAAAACGTATGTGACATGGTGTGAACTACTGTCTCTCTCATATAATGACAGAGCAGGACATCAGCGTCTACAAAGTCTACTGTCTCTTTTTGTCCACAAAAATTCAATCAGAATTTCTGCTCGACAAAGATTTAGAAATCCGGCATTTCCTTCCTACAATTTTAAGAGATAAATACCTTGGATTTAACAGTAGAATTTCATAATAATTAGTTGGAGTTTATTGGACAGAGAATTTGATCTGTTTGTATTGGTATTGATGGTCAGGTGGGGGTCACGACATTGCCAAACAGAAGGAATGTGGATCCTGGAAGGATTGATGTTGCGTCAGTCAAAATAATTCAAGCTTCAATCTTCTGGGAAACTACATTTACACTGCATCTACCTAATTGCAAAATATGCTATGCATGCTACTTCTGTTAGCTACAGTACCCTCCATTTTTAGGTGAGCGAATCTCATACTCATCTTTTGATCTTAAACCCAAATGTCTTCAGAGACCAACAAAAACAAAGGAATTTGCCTTGCCGTTCCAATGCTTTTGGAGGGGTCTGTATTTCTATATAGGCTTGCTCTCTCCGTCTAATTTCATATGTTTTCCATCTTTACTGAATTTTTCTCACTATCCCTCTCTCGGTCACTCCCTCACCTTCCTCCCTCACCTTCCTCCCTCACCTTCCTCCCTCACCTTCCTCCCTCACCTTCCTCCCTCCTCCAAGTCTTTATTTCTCCATATTCCTACAGCAGACAGACACCAGCAGACAGACACCAGCAGACAAACACCAGCAGACAAACACCAGCAGACAAACACCAGCAGACAGACACCAGCAGACAGACACCAGCCGACAGACACCAGCCGACAGACACCATGCGGTATCTGTCTATTTGATGACTTCCACCTGGGTGTTTGACTGTAACGCTGAGCTTCTGTAGTTCTGTATGAATCAATTCAACTCAATGCAAATAGCTTTGTAGGCATGTCATAACAATGTACATTTTCATATCTTAACACCACATTTCCTTAAATAACAGGATAATTTGAGTTTCTGTTTTGTCTCGGACCTGAAACGTGATTTATCCTCTCAGCTGCCTCCAGTGCTTCAGTGTGAGAATACAGTCAGCATTGACAAAGACAGAGCAGGGTAGAGCTTCAACTGATCAGGGCCTGCTTTTCAATCTGCCCCACTATTCCCACACCTGTACACAGCCATACTTCTCTTGCCCCCTGTAAAGTTCTCCATGTTTTCCTTAAACGTCTTTAAAATGTAACGCTCAGTTTGCCTGCAATCCAGGAGGAAGCGGGTGGAGCTCTTCGTTAAGGGTCTGAGCTCTTCGTTAAGGGTCTGAGCTCTTTGTTAAGGGTCTGAGCTCTTCGTTAAGGGTCTGAGGTCTTCGTTAAGGGTCTGAGCTCTTCGTTAAGGGTCTGAGCTCTTCGTGGAACACGAACCCAGAAGATGAATTGAGCGTTTCAACATCTACATATGTGAGACTTTAGATCTAGGTTAACTGAGACTATGGACAGAAATGTGTCTCTTCCTGATCACTGGACATCTGGCTAATGGTTACCACAGACCTGTCACAGTGTCTTCAGCCATAGAGGGACAGAACAGTTAATAGAACACACTAAATCATTATTGTAAAAGTTTTTTTTTTAATCAAGCTAGCTGGGAGTATTGGGGTCGTGAAAAGCGATGGCTGACTTGGTTATGCCACTTCCTTCAGCACAGAGGCTCATAGTTTCAATTCCACTGTTAGGCAGTCTTTTTCAGGTGCCAATACATTTTGACCTAGACACATCTAATATTACGTCAATAAATATTGATGTCAAACCTAGGGCATCTTAGGTCATTCCTGTTCTCTTCATCACTCTGAAAGCACGTCACCATAAACACTATTCAGCATTCTGAAGTTCTGAAAAGCTCTGCGCTTCAGTGGGACTACAAGTCCAGGGATGGTGGATCCAGACGGCACGATTCGGGAAACACTACCTCAGCCTGCCTCTGTTGCATTACCTGACATGACCTCATCATGTGTCCCATGTCTTCAGTTCCTGTGTGATGACCCTTCTCAATAATACTGAGATGAGGACGGACAGAGCATGAACAACTAAAGGATCTCACTAGGATGACCAAATGTGACAGAACGAAGGGCTAACAGACATACCTGACACTTAAAATCAGGACAACAAGGTGTCTATGTGTTACTAGAGCAGCTTCAAAATACTTATTTTAGCTGGAGCTAACAAGCTACTTATCACACATCTCACCAGACTAAAACCAACAGACAGAATCCCTACAGCTCTGGATCCAGGGAGTCAACAAGCTGATTACCGGTAAACAACTTCAAACAAATGTTAGCTAAATAAATAATAACAACAGAAGACATCAGCTTCAGGCTATTCTGATGCTGCAGAGAGTGTGTGTGTTTTGCCAAGTATTATTCAATACAAACAGGGGCATATCCTACATCCAAACTGTACAGAAGAATTATTAAATGTTTTGAGATGCTCTGAAAAAGCTTATATTTAGGTTATTTTATCAGATGCTGGAAGATTCTTATTCGGAGCAACAACCTGGGGGCAGTTATGGGAAAACATTTGATAGTGATAGCCCTATGCATGCTTGTATTGCAGTCATGTCAACAAAGCCACTGGTATTAAAAATGTTTTTATGTGTGTCTGGACGCTGGACACAAAGTTGTTTTCAGGGGATGTCCGACAGTGGAATATCCCACCTGTAAATGTGTAACTACTGTGATAACCAGGCGTTCACTGTGTTTCTCAGAGAAATGAACACTTCCGAGAAAGAAATTCTTCCATCAAGAAGAGACCATTTTCCAGAGTTTACACAGTAAACGCCATGTGGGTGACATTTTATAGATGATCCACTGACGTCCCGTTCCCATGAAGGCAGCACGGAGCTGCACTATAAGAAGCTGACAGAAACACTGAAGAGAAGAAGCGTTATGATACACTGCTCACAATGGTGCAAACTGGCAGGTTTTAATGTTGCAGACCGCAGTGTTTGCAAGTAGTTGATACTTTAAACAAGTATTGTTGTTAATCTTCCGCGTTAACTCGCCTTAAAACAAACACCCCCAAGTGCACCTCAACAACCCCCTTTAGAAATGATTGCTACCAGCGCCCCCCATCATTCCGTGAACTTCAGGTGCCATTCCAGTTGAGAAACACTGCTCTAAATCGTTTTCAGTTGATTTTCCTTCTGGTAACAAATTTGTCAATGACAATTCAGTGAAGATAGTCTTAGCTACCGCTGCACTAGCTAGCACAATGTACAACATCTGGAAAAAAACGCTTGGTTTACATGTTTTATATCCTGTTTCTATGTAGCAGTAACCCTTCAGAACAAAAGTTGTTTATCATTTTTTTTTAAACACCAACACATGTCCGCAATCATTGGAAAACCTCAGGCAACTAATTTTCAGGTTTGTAACCTACCAGTTGACAAACACTGCTCCGAGACCAAAAGGCTTCCTTGTTAACTCATTAAATGTGTTGCTATGTTTGGGAAAAGCATGAACTATTTTGCTTAATTACGATGATCTGGAAATGCTTGAACTTGTTCGACGTTTTGAGATGCTTTTGAAAGCTCAAACTCAGTAAAAAGGCATGTGCACATTTCTCCCATTTAGACTCCCAGGAACAACAGCTGGGAGAATCAGTCAGAGCCCAGAGAATGGGATGCCATTGTGACAAGTTAACACTGAATGTATAGGAGAGATGGCCCAACCAATCTGAACTCTGGGGATTTCTGGATATTGCACGGTGGATGTCCTCCCACTCCACAAATCTCACTCTTTTCCTTTCATTACAAATGAATTGGAGGGGTTTCCCGAAGTACTGCCACTGTAGGTGTATTCTAGTACTTGTTTTGTATCTTAATATGGGAATTGTTTTGTGTTTACATAAATATTGATTGCAAGTTGGCTTCAGAATCCAAAGTATTTTAAATGCTGTCAGTTGTACTTAAATCCAATACGATGATGAGGATTGAGAACGTAGACAATGGGATTGAAACTCCACACAACTCACATGTATTGCATCAATGACAAGACGTTCTCCATGAGTCATGCCACTGTGCCTCCTTCTACCAATCAGATATGACTCATGCCTGTGTTCAGCTTAACAGCCCATTCGTTGGTCTATTCTATTTAAACCTACAGAACAGAACATTCTACTGGATTAGTCTTCCCATTCTCAATTTCCCAGACATTCCAGGGGGCCTGCCCGTGGACAATCAAGACAGGACGTGATGTCACGGATTGAAGGATCACTAAAGGGGTCCTTCATGCTCAGAACATTCTGGAACATCTTGTAGCTTGACTCCTCCAGACATCACACCATTTAACCTGTCAAATGCGCGACTGAGGGGGCAAGCTCTTGTGAACGACTCAAAATTCTGATCAATGCGAACTCTGTGATTGATGAATAACAACCTGCTATTTATATGCAACCGAGGAACAGTACAATGGCTCCTTTCTATGCATGGCCAAAGAGGATTGGAGGGGATAATATGTATGAACAGAACGGAAATCTTACAGAGAGATTATCTGTACAGAAACAGCACAATGGCATCAACAGGCCGTCTTACAATATCTGGAGTAGGCCTTCTTCAGCATATTATAATGGTAATGTCACTTTTCCTTACATTCTCTCTGTTCAGCGGAACCATGAAGCTGCACACCATATACTCACACCATATACTCACACCTTATACTCACAGCATATACTCACACCATATACTCACACCTTATACTCACACCTTATACTCACACCTTATACTCACACCATATACTCACACCATATACTCACACCTTATACTCACACCTTATACTCACACCTTATACTCACACCTTATACTCACACCTTATACTCACACCATATACTCACACCATATACTCACACCATATACTCACACCTTATACTCACACCTTATACTCACACCTTATACTCACACCTTATACTCACACCATATACTCACACCATATACTCACACCATATACTCACACCATATACTCACACCATATACTCACACCATAATAAGGATA
The DNA here is from genome assembly GCA_016801105.1 of Esox niger. NCBI lineage: Eukaryota > Metazoa > Chordata > Actinopteri > Esociformes > Esocidae > Esox > Esox niger. The sequence continues at coordinate 9,193 of JACXGJ010016786.1, forward strand.
ACATGTCCACATTCAGCGAACCAACCCACAATGAGGTGTATGGTATTTGCTGGCTGTTGTTGAACAGTGAGAGGAGCGGACGGGAAAACCCCCTACCTCTCTCCTTGACATCTTTAACAACCCGGTGAGCTGTCAGCAGGTCGTATTAGTGCGCTGGTACTACTCCAACTCACACTCATCCATTTCTTCCATCATCATCAGCCTATCATTAACACAGCGAGCCACAGAGCTGAGGCGCGCCCATGGGCTGATCATGGTCCCACTAGGGGACGGGAAGAGTGAGGCTGCCTTGACAAATCACATGGGTTTGATTCTCTGGCTGTCTATAGGAACCCAGGCTAATCTAAATGGCTGACACCTGGAGCTCCATCCGCGACACTATCAGTGTAAAGTGATGGGCGAGTAAAACATATGAAGACTTACATGTATGAGTCTTCTTTGCTGATGTCAAACCTGGAAAAAAAGAGAGAGAGCTATTAACTACTACAGGTTTATACATTAAAAAAATCACCATATTTGCCCGTTGATAGCAGAGTGATGAATGGCCAAATGGCCTCCGGGATTCCAAACCAACACAACCCAACTGTACCTCACCTCAGGCATAAATCTGTTGGTCCTCTATGGACTCGCTCCACTGGTGCCCTGCACTGGTCTACAGCCTGAGACAAGGTCATGGAAGTGTGTGTGTGTGTGTCTGTATGTATGTGTGTGTGTGTGTCTGTCGGTCTGTCTGTGAGTATGTGCGTGTTAGTATGTGTTTGTGTGCATGTGGGCATGTCTGTCAGTGTGTGTGTGTGTGTGTGTGTGTGTGTGAGTGTGTGTGTGTGTGTGTGTGTGTGCGACATCCACTCCTGACTCTCACCTCCCATCATCACTGTGCCAAATTCACCTCTCCTGTCGAGTACAACCTATCAACCATCTGGCTCTTTACTACACACACACACACACTCACACACTTATGCATACACACATACCCCGACACACATTCACACACACCAGCCATTCCAATAGTTCAGATAACACTGGATAAAACACTTCAATTCCAACCGAAACAGGGACATTCTCCCTGCTAATACCAGCAACACAGGCCCCATTCAGAATATGCAGCCTGTTACTGAACACAGAGTTGAGAGAGATGGAGGGAGAGTAAGGGCGGGAGCGAGAGGACCAGAGGGTGGAGAGAGAGAGGGGGAGTGAGGGGTTTGTGGGTGGATTGATTTCCTGCCTTTTGGGCCCTGTCCGGGGCCTCCTCCGGATAGGGCCACAGTGTCACTGGACCCCCTGGCTCAGCCCCAAGGTCATATGCTGCTATATTATAGTGCTGGGAGAGTAGGGTCAGTTCTTCTCCACTATAAATCCTTGTCGATCTAAGGAATGCATTTTCTACATTTTCCATGTCGTTTTAAACTTAGGAGGACATGAGGTCTTGGCCCACACCTGCAGAGAACCAGGCTTGACTCGTTGCTGTCCCTGTCCAAAGTCCTCCTGGTTGTGTTGCAGATCAAGACGATACTTGACGATTTCATCTGCAACTCTGCTGACCCCCCCCATGTTGTCCCTGTCCGTGTCCTTCTGGTCCCTGTCCTTGTCCTTCTGGTCATGCTTCTGACCTGGACTAGGTTTAAATTGACTCTGGAGTCAGCCCACATGCATTTATCAATTATTACAATTTGGACTGTTAATATGTTCACCCAGCACAGACAGAAGAGGACTAGTCACCCCTCTGATCCTGTTCCTCTCTAGGTTTCTTCCTAAATGGGGAGATGGAGGGAAAACGAGAGGAGAGATGGGGGAGTAGAGGGAGAACGAGAGGAGGGATGGGGGTGAAAGAGAGGGACCGAGACCCAGAGAGAGACAGGAACGGGATGAGAGAAGGACAGAGAGGAGGAGAGAGAGACAAGCAAACAGACAGTAGGGGTGTATCGTCGATCACCATAAAGGAGACTGTCTCCTTGAAAAATCGACGGATGGAGGGGTAGAGCGATGGAAGGATAGAGGGATGGAGATGGAGGGCTGGCCAAGGGTAGTTCACGGTTGAAGCGAGGTTAGATCTCCCCACGCCGGTTAATGCCTTGGCCTCATTGCATATGCGATGCGGATTGGACGGTTGTGGCGTGGAGGGCTTCTAATGTCATCTGACAGACATCAGTGCCAGGACAGGTGCCTTGTGATAATGAATCACTGTGGTGACAGTGGACAACACTGCTTGACTCATTCCTTTAAAATGTACCACAGGTCAGACTGTTAAATGACTTGTAGAGACTAATAACACCAGGACAACGCTGGGAGAAAAAACAGAGACAGGGGGAGACAGGGAGGAAGGAAGGGGGTGGGGGATGGGAGAACATGTCAGAAAGGAAAAAGGAGGGGAGGGGACTGAGATACAGTGAGGAGGAGGGGGGAGATAGTGGAGGAGGAGGGGAGGGAGGGGGAGATAGAATGGGAGGATTGGAGGGGAGTCAGTGGAAGAGGGGGGAGACAGAAACACACAGAAGAGGATGGGAAAGGGTGAAAGTGGCGGAGGGGAGGGAGAGACTGGAGACTCAGTTCAAACAGACAGTCACAGGGTCTGGAGACTCAGTTTATACAGACAGTCACAGGGTCTGGAGACTCAGTTTATACAGACAGTCACAGGGTCTGGAGACTCAGTATAAACAGACAGTCACAGGGTCTGGAGACTCAGTATAAACAGACAGTCACAGGGTCTGGAGACTCAGT